>JAOYSI010009276.1:0-10998 GCA_025775065.1 Hiodon alosoides | reverse complement strand
TTGTGGACTCTGATCTGATCATATATATATATATATATATATATATATATATATATACACACACACACATTTTTTTTAATGGTCTGAACCTGACCAAAAAACTCAACTCTAAATGAAAAACTATCACAGTGACTATGCGTTGTTATATTTAATCGGTTAGATATCAGAATTACAATGCAATATATCATGTTTAACTAACACAGTTTATTTCTTTGATTTTTTAACTATGCAAAAATGTAATAACAATTGAATGAACTTCATTGTGAAATATTTCATTTGCTTATGATATATAACCATTAGGCGAAAAAATATAACAGAAATACATAATATTTAAAAACCCATTTAATGTTAACATGACGCATGGAAAAAAACTATAGATTTTTTTATTTCATATACTGTAAAACAATAGGATTTTTTATATATCCAAACTAACTGGGATTAAGTTATGGCGAAACGTTCTGGCTTAATAATTTACACCATTACACCCTTTATTTTAAAACCACGGGAACACATGTAAAAATGTCTAAATAAGATTAAATCAGACTGCAAATGATTGCAAGAGGCTCTGTAAGAAAAGCAGAAAATGAATAATTCAGATTCAGGGTGTAATTTCTGATTGCAGCGATGTTCCGTTATACACAACGTAGAGCAAAGGAGGACACAAAGACAATCCCTACAATGAATGTCATTACTGCAGCCTCCGCTGTGGTATAAATTACGTGTTAATTGTATAGAGCAGATGAAGGCTCTCCCTAAATAAGGCACATTTTAAAGCAGCAGACAAGATCTGGTCAATAATTAGTGACCAGGAGCGGTCTTGATAGCGCCCTCACCCCCGGTAATACGGTTAGCGCCGAGAGCATCTTGTGTCTGGCGGATGCATCGTGTCATGTAATGTGTGTTTTGGTATATATATGGATCTGTGTGTCTCGATGTCTAATTTGTCTGCGTCTGAGAAGGAAGATGTGTCTTAGCGCATGTGCGCTTCGTGTGTGCGTGCATAATGCATTCACGATTCCTGTATCAGTGTGTGCGTGTGTTCATGTGTGCGCTCGTGCACTTGTCAGTGTGTGCACGTGTCCGTGCGAGTATCGGTTTGTGTGCGTGTGGGACTGAGTGTGCCGGCAGGCATGCATGTTTTGTGTGTATCAGTGTGAGCGTTTGTGTGCGTGCGTGCCTGCGTAAATGCGCATTTATGAATCGGCACGTGGCTGTGTGTCGGGCTGTGTGTGCGTGTGCGTGTGAGAGGCTGTGAGAGGCCATGTGTGTGTGTGTGTGAGGCTGTGTGTGTGTGAGGCTGTTTGTGTGAGAGGCTGTGTGTGTGAGAGGCTGTGTGAGGCTGTGTGTGAGGCTGTGTGCGTGTGAGGCTGTGAGAGGCTGTGTGTGTGTGAGGCTGTCTGTGTGTGAGGCTGTGTGTGTGTGAGGCTGTGTGTGTGAGAGGCTGTGTGAGGCTGTGTGTGTGAGAGGCTGTGTGTGAGAGGCTGTGTGAGGCTGTGTGTGTGAGAGGCTGTGTGAGTGTGTGTGTGTGAGAGGCTGTGTGAGGCTGTGTGTGTGAGAGGCTGTGTGAGGCTGTGTGTGTGAGAGGCTGTGTGAGGCAGGCCTCAGGACATTCTTATTGATCGGGAACTTCCTCTCCCGGAATCAATTCCCCTTTCTGCGTTACCACCTTACCAGCTGTTGAGTTATTTACTGAAACATCTGCATCCGGAGCAGAGCCTTTGGAAGGAGCTTAGTCCCTAAAACGAGCATTGTTTATTTACTGGCAGATTTATCATCCATTTTGTGTTAAAGTGTTTTTCACGCTTCTTTGCAGTTTTTATAGTTGGTCCGAATGTTGATAACAAATATCATGTTTTATAAATTATTATCATATTATCATCTCAGATGTCATCTTCATTTATCTTATTAAAACATGAAAGATAATTTATCAGGCCTGAAGTATTTAATCAAAAGTATTCATGTTGTTTCTTAAACTCTGCGGTTGGGGTTTCCCTTGAAAAGTCTATTCTTAACTATTATCTTTTGGCCTCTTAAGAAGCCCTAGAAGGCTAACGAGCTTTTCGCAATGGGTCCTTCTCTCCTTTTTCTGTCATATTATCAGTGATGGTGGGTACAGTAGTGAATCATTCTCTCTGCGGCGAGTGCCAGACACCGGTGAAGTGGGGGTGGGGGGGGGGGGAAACTCTTCTTTCCGAGCAGCCACAGTGTCAGAAGAAAAGGGAGGATGAATCAGAGTGAACAGACAGAGCCAGTCTTTGTCTGGCAGAATGTGCTGTATTGCAGAGGTTCATGGCTTCCAGATAAATCTGGCTGCCGGAACAGTTTGGGTGATAAAATGCGAGCCGGGGAGAAGATTGGGAGTGAGACCCCCCCGGTCTGCGGGGGGGTGGACCAAATCCTTCCTGTATCATGGTTTTCCGACTCTTTCCCATACCGAAGCAGCTGAGCGGACCCTATTTAGCGCGTGATGGAACCATTAACATCTATTAATAATGCAGCCAGGGGTAAGTATCTTGAGTCGTAGGCCTCTGGGGAGGGGGGAGGGGGAAGGGAAACGGTGACGGTGGGGGTGCTTGTGAATTGTGTCTTCTGGCATTTGACGGATGGCAAACTCAGCGAACGCGGCGGAGCCTGTGTCTGTTCCTTCAACATGGGATTCCGAGGCTCTTCCAGACACGCGTGTGCTTTACATTGGTGCCAGCGTGTGTACGTCTGTGCGGCTGAGAAGCGCAAAAGGCAGGCTGCGCGTCCGTGCTTGGGTGCGTGCATTAATATATGGCGGGTTGTGTGTGTGTGTGTGTGTGCGTGTGTGCGCGCGCGCGCACGTGTGGGAGGGGTTATAATCGTGTGAGAGCTCGGCGCTCACTAGGACTAGGCGTGTCTTCACACCAAGAGTACCCTTTTCTCGTCAGCGCGAGCATGAAGCGTTCCATCGACATTCCTCCATCGCTTGGCCATTGTGAACGTATCGAAGGACCGCTCGGAGAACAGAACAAATTTAGGTGAGCTGAGCAGAGTCCGTGTCCGCGAGCCCGGTCTCCGTTTTTTTCATTGACATATTCCGTCCGAGCCATTTTGTCATGCTGTGCTGTAGGAACATTCTGTCACATGGTTTAAATGTCTACTTCTCCCCCAATTAATGAACCGTCCCAAAGCGTTTTTCCTTTTGGGCTGAAGCTTTTTTTTTTGCTTGTTTGTGTATCTTGAACAAATTTTACACTGAGACAAAATTCATGCTAATTGGATCCGCTCAGTCTAAAAAATTCACTCAGGAATCAGCTAAAGCAAGACAAATTAAAATGTTTCATAATATCAACCACACAATGTAAGATATATTGTTTCATATATGTGCCAGCTTGCATACATGTATGCATATTTTTTAAATATTATATAAATAGTTGTAATACTTTTTAGAATATAGGAAAATGTATATTTATAATTTTATTTCTATTTTCCTTTTGAATTTTTTTTTTCCGAAAGTAAATGGTATGTGTTGCTTTTATTATTTTGTATCATTTGACATTTCCTAAATACTTTCCTAATTGTTCCTCTGGTTTAAAAAAGAATGAAAAAACTGCAGGGGGTAATCAAGCCAGGGTTTTTCAGTCTTTGTGACTACATCTTTGGAACTTAATGGTCTTTGTCTTCAGATCTGTAAATTGGCCACACCGAAAACCTTGTGCCTTCTGTGCAGATCCATTCAACGCATTTGAAGGATTTTTCTACTCATAATTACCTCATTATAAAACTGTTCAGCACCTAAGATGCATATCAACAACTCGTCAAAATACATAAATCATAGTCATCAATTATGAATCGATGTAATACGTAGAAAAGAAAGTGGATTTAAAATATGTTTGAAAGAAACGACAAGCTTCCTGTTCTCTAATCCTCAGCGCTATGTCACCGTGTAAGCACAGATGCCGGTTCCCGTGTAAAATTCTGCGTCGCAGGTGGAGCAACACGCCATTACCAAGGCGTCATCCCTTTGATAAGGCTAATGTTAGCTGCAGGCAGATTTTCATTGACCACTAAGTGAAATTAAGGACGAGGAGGAAATGGCCTGCCGTAATCTGCTGTGACTCTAATTTTAGACGCCAAACTGCCACAGTGGATGGTCGTGTTCCAAAGTACAATGAAAGAGTGAGATTAGTGACACGTATTATTTTCAGATTCAGGCAAGCTAATTTCAGCAGTGATAAAATATTTTCTCTCTCTCTCTCTCTCTCTCTCTCTCTGTCAAAATGTCAAATATTGCTGGTGATTTTGTTGGTCTTTGGACCGATTCTGACACTAGGACGGAATTTGCAGTATTTTACGAGGCTGGGATGATGTCCGTCCTCCGCGTGCTCTGTTGTGTGGATTGATAGTTTTCCTCTTGATGTAATGAAAGTCTCTATTTTTAGAAATTTGTGGATGATTCCGTAGGGTCATTGGCATCGTAAGGAATAGATTATTATTAATTTACTTGGCAGATGCTCCAGGGAAACTCACCGTGCTGAGTACACAAAACAATATATATCATACTACACATTGCAATATAATTAGTACTGTAAGAGCAATTGCACCCTGTAATTCATAAAGAATTCAAAGAATTTTTACCCTGTACATTACAGACAAAGTACAGTGCATGATGTCAAATGGAATTTACAAAGATGAATGAATGCAGAATCAATTGTTGGAACAATTTCCTACACGTTTTCAATCCAGCACAAGGAAATGGCTTTAATCTGTGCCCGGCCCTAGGCGTTGTCAGAATTTGCGCAGTTTACTCGAAGGTGTAAAAAACAAAACAAACCAAACCCAAAAAAAAAACCACGCGTTGTCACACATGCGCAGGACAGCTGTATGCGGGTGGCTGAACCGCGGCCCGGGTCGTGCCCTCGCGCGACCCCGTCGGCACTCCTCCGGATCTGCTCGGGGCTTTGTGGCGGAAGGGAGGGACGGAAGGTCGTGGGGTAATGGCATCCGAGGAGCGCTTGAGTGTTGGTGGCGCGGACGTCGCCGGGGGGGCGCGGTTCATCCGGGCTGGGTACTTCCTGTGCCCGGGCAGTTAATCTTCGATCTCTGGGAAAGGAAGAAGAAGGTGCACCAACGGGCTTTTGATTTTTCTCCACAATAGATCTTATTGTGAGGTGTCTGGAGTCAGTGGCATAATGTTTATTGTATCTGAAACCAAGGAAAATGATCACAAAAGAACTGACGACCATCCAACAGAAACGCTATATGCTAAATATGTGCATTGTCCTTCCTTTTACCCCAAATCCACGAACTCCATGGCAACGCATTGCTGAGAGAATGACATGTGGAAGCTTGATTTTATGTTAGCCTTAGATCTAAGATGGAAAGACACATTTGTAGTGCAGAGGAGCTGAGTATGATGCCACGGGCTCCAGCTAGAGGAGAGACCAGAGAGACCAGAGAGACCAGCAGAGTTCTTGAAGAACATCACGGCAATTGAATGATACTGTAATGCATTAACAGGGTGGGTCAGTAGTCACACACACGCATGCACAAAATAAATAAAAACCTGTTGAAAACCTCACCTCCTTTAACCAATGCTCTCACACAGTCCCTAAGGCACCGGTACTGGGAGGAGTAATGAAATAAATTTAGCCCTCTCCAGAAAAAAATCAATAATCAACAAGCAAACTAATATTAATGAGGACGTTAATATAGAAAGTGGAATTTATCTGTTCCCCAGGTTTAGGCCTCTTCGTCCATGTTTTCAATCAGATTGAGATGTTCGATAGCACTGCGAAATAGTCGGTTGATGGCCCGACTTTAGATTTATTTGTTAATGGTTAAAATCATCTGGGTGCTAAAAAATAAAAATAAAATAAAAAGGCTAGATAGATGGGTTATGGAATGAATGTTTACTTTCAAGCGCTCTTAGCAAAGGCTTCTAAAGTGAGGGGCTAATCAGCTATAGTCTGGAAAACAAGACTGATCTTAAGAAAATCTTTTTGCATTTTTGAACGTTTTTAAATAAGAAATGAAAAATCTTTTTAAATTATCAAATTTTGGTCTCTTTAGCGAATACATGTTTCATATGTGTATGATGTCCCAAATGCGAACCCATTGTCATTTTTAGATTTAACTGTATACTTATGTAAATTCTGCTAACGCCAACACTGCCCTCAAAAAAAGAAAAAAAGAAAAATTGAGAAAATATTTTGAGCAAGGATTCCTGCAGAAGATTATTTTGCTGAAGTGTAATCCGCCACTCCTCTTTGCTTTCGCGTCTCCGCACAAGATTACGGTTTAATACACAGCTGAGGCTTGCAGGTGTGTTAACAGCAGATAAAAAATGTTTAAAAAATTGAGCGACAGAGCTAATTGAGTGACGGAGCGCGGGGGGCCTAGTGGCGAGGGCTTTTTTTGTTCACTGGTGCTGAGTATGAAAACACTACTTCTCTCATTTCATTTTACAGGTAGTACACCCCTCTGTTTGGAAAAACGACAGTTTGAGGACTGAAGATTTGGGGGTGAGGGGACAAGTTTATACAGAACACAAGATTAGCATCGTCGGGCCTCCGCTTCAAAGGGATAGCCTTCTCCTTCTCGTAACGCTGATTTGAATGACAGACATCAAATGCTGAATTTTAAAACATGAAATGTATTGATACAAAGGGAGAAAGCTGAATATTCACCATACAGGTACCGGCAATGTTGCATCTCGAAAACCATCTGCAGTCAAACGTACATTGTTGCTTTAATTCAGTGGGACCAGCTGCTAACAATGTATTATAAGGGTTTTAGTGTTAAAAAAAAAAGCAAAGCAAACGGTGAAATTAGGAAAGCTTTCCCTTTCTGGTTGTTTAGGGGCTGTGTGATTTACAAATCTGTGAGAAAGGGCTTCTGAGTAGAAAACTTATTCATGACCCTTAGTTTTCAGGTGTAGCTGTCACAGGTGGTGCAGTGAAACTTAGAGAAATGTAAAACGTCGTGGCTAGACGACAAGGTAAGCTGCACTGGGTGCTGGAAACCATAGCAACCCATTTTCTAAAAGGCGGCCCATAAAATCAATAGATACGCCATGCCGAAATGGCTGACTGATTCAATACATTTTCAAGCGAGAATTTTCCAAATGTTTCAGTGGAGTCGAAATTTGAGGTCGGAAACGTCCGTTACTCCTCCCACCATCTTTTTTCCGGTCACATTAGAAAGACTGTTTGGTGTGAGTTCGAGGAAATACAAGTCTGGTACTGGTGTATCACATCCACTGATGTGACCGAACCCAAACCTTTCCTTTTAGAGTATACAGTAAATGAGTGGGGAATTTGTCTGTTTTGTTTGATGTAAGAAGCACAGTGGTGGTACTGGTGGTAAAGGAATGTTTATCTCTTCTGTTTACAGGTTGAAAATTAGTAGGCGAGTGTTTAAACACATTTTTTTGTGAAACGGATATCACTTGCTACTAATATTAGAGATCGTAATACATATTTGTTTTGTGGGTTAGGACCACGGTGCATAATTAATTCACGCTTGTTGAGAGATGTTTTTCACTGTTTCCCTTGCCATGTGTCTTAATTTAGTCTTTTAGGGCTTTGTTGATTCATGGGCACCATCTGGGCACAAGTACAGAAGTAGAGGAGTTTCTTGCGGTTTGGTTTGAATCCTGCACCGTGGTAAAATAACTGACTCTGTGCTTTTCATCCAGCATGGAATGGATGCTCAGATATAGGCCTGTACTTTTTAAAATCGGCATGAAATTTCACAAACCTTACATGTAGAGTTTTGTGTATGAAATATGACAAGTAATGTCCAATTCCAGTAAAAATGAAGTGTGTTTTAAAGCACTCTGTGGCCCTCTCTGGTACTCTTCCACAGAGGTTGTGCGTGCGTGCGTGCGTGTATGTGTGTGTGAGTGTGTCTGCGTTTGTGCGCGTGTGTGTGTGCGTCTGTGTGTGTGTGTGTGTGTGTCTGTGTGAGAGTGCGAGGCAGTGTTCCTCCCCAGTCCCAGAATCTTCCCCACTCCTACTGAATATTCATACTCTCTATTTAATTGACGGTGCTGCCGGTTGCATTGGTAAAGGGAAATTACTCAGCCACAATCAGCAGAGCTAAGGGGTCATTGAAAAACCTGGAATAAATGTGGAATATGCTATGTTAAATATTCATTATCGCCTTGAAAGGGAGGGAGAACGTTGCCGATCGGAGGCCAAGGCTGGTTAAAAAGTGGCACAAAAGTGTCTTTTAATCAAGCCATGTGCTGAGGAATTTGTCATCACGGGAATGTTTCCTGTTCTCTCGCACCAGGGAATAATGGAGCTGAAAGGCCCGGTCGCCCAAAGTGTACAGTAATTCAGTTTTCCCAGCGTACGAGCATATTGTGGATTGAATCCTAAGACAGGGCTATAGATACTCTTCCATCCGCTGTGCACAAAGGCTCCAATCTTCACCCTTACATAGATTAACCCGGCAACAACAAATCTGCCTTTGTTTCTCAAAGACATAAACCAAAAAAAAAAACATCATTCTGTTTGTTTTCACTCATCACAGCTCTGGTGCCGGGCGGCTCAGGACGTTGCCGACAAGACAGCCTGCAGGAAATGTGAGTGAAACCGTCGTGTTTCAGAAGGCTAGACCCATGTACAGGACGTGCTGCCCAGGATTGCATGAGAAACCTGTAAATAAAGCCATTCGTGTCACGTGTACGGTAACAACCTGTCATTTTTAGGGTACTAAAAATGAATTTTTAAAATGTATCACTGTGCTGTGCACTGCTGAGAGGAATGTAATACACATTACAGGGAAGTTGTGTTGTGCGGTGACCAAATCGTTGTAACCAGAAGACGGTTGGTTCTAATTTTTGAACTGCTGTTGCACCCTTTAGCAAGGTACTTAACCGGAATTTTAAGCTATATCTGCAGCTATGGACGAGAGCATCAGCCTAATAATAATAATAATAATAATAATAATAATAATAATAATATTAGATTATTTTCTCCCGAGAGGTGGCCAGTGAAATTATTTGTCTGTTACAATAGGATTCATTTCAGTCTAGAACCTATTGTTCCAGCCAAGAAAAGAATATGTCATGCTTTTCTAGGGTTCGACTACTGCCCTCTCTCTACAGCATGTCCAAAAAAGCCAACACAGAGAGGTCACGAAAAACTGACAATTACCTACTTAATATTGTTTAACAAACCTACTCACAATTATCCTAGATATGCTGGTCTTGCATTTCAGTCAACGCAGCGTAGCTTCAGTAAGCCAATTATTTTTGATTGTGTTTAATGTTGGCCCCTTTTCTGATTCTGACATGTTCCTTACCCCTATAAACCAATCACCCGCACCAGGAAGCCAGAACCCTGTAGCTTCTCGTATCTCGTGAATCCATGTGGCTACTGGTTTTTCCTCTCGCTTCCTAATAAACTCCACTGACATTACCTACTTCTCAGAAAAAATGTAAGCCGTAATTGATTCTTATCTCCCATGCACTTTGTCCTAACGTTTTGCCAACTCATTAATGCAATTTCACTTCGGTAGCTTTGAGGACATAATTGGCTCAGCAGTTGAAATTAATATTGTTAAAGAAGAATAGAAAAAGCTGCTCGAATGAATTAAGACAGAGTTGACGGCAAACATCATCGAGGTTAGGTTTAATCAGGGCCTTGTGCCTGTTCATTTTCATCTTCGCTGTCTACAGTCCGCTTCTTACACGTCTGTATCTGATGCTCATTTTTGCTCCGGTAGATTTATTTTCCCTCTGTTTAAATTCTTGACCTCTGTGGTGTTTTCTATGCTGTTAGTCTCTCGGTTCCCCCTGCTTCTCCTGCTGACCGGGAAATCACGGGCACCGCTCGTGCTCGTCTTGCCTCGCTAATCACGCGCGTCTCGTCTCCAGCGAGATTTTATTCTTGTCTGTCTCCGCCCTGCTTTTCCGTCGTCTCTCTTCTGCTCTCCGAGGGCTCCAATTGCCTTTTCTAGCTTTTCCCATGGCCTGCGCGGTTAATTTTTTTGTGAAAATTAACCGCACGTTTATTTAAACTTGGATGATAAATGTTACATTTTCTGATACATTTAATGTAGTATTGTATTTATTCTGACCATTCATCTCTCAAAAATATATTTTTGGTTTGGTGTCAGCTAAACAACGATGACAACAATAGTACATTCTTGTTTCTAAAAAATGGAATTGCACAAAAACCTTTTCAGTATTTCTCACTCCTGGTGACCTGGCATTTGCTCTTAGCCTAATCCTAATTAATTATGACTGATTGAGCACTTAATTGAATCTCCATCTCACTCTGGTCTTAGTTAAACATTGCATGTAACTACTCAGTTTAATTGGGATTAATTAGTTATTTTAAAGTACCTAGAAAATTAAATTACTTGGACCGTATAATCAACTTAAGTTCCAACAAGCATTTCAGATTTAAGCAAGAGACACAAATTGACAAAAATATGTTCAAGGTTTTTGAGTTTTTACTACAATAAACACACCAAAACAAACTTAATTTATGTCACAAATAACTTGAATGAACAATGATTTCAGATTAGCTGATTGTTCTATAGCTCAATTAAAACTACTTAATTAGGAAGAAAGTACAAGAAAAAACAAGCATACATTTTCAATATTCGGAGACCCCCATGTCTTATAAGTTTGCAACACAGATTTACGTGTATTTCCATTCTGTCCTCACTGACACACCTGTATTATAAATCTAATTGTATGTGATACTGCACTTTATGCAACTAAAATATTCATTAACAGAAAAATAGTTTAAGCTGAATTCCTTTTCTATTCAACACAAAATCATCCATTGTGGCAATACGGAACCTCTGGGGGCAAATGGGAATGAGAAAAAAATTCCCTTTTGAAATAGGCTCCCATTACAGGAAGAAATCGCAGTGGGAGTCCAAGACCCGCGGGTTGCCCTCGGCGGGGGGGGGCCGCCCCCCCCCCGCCCCCCCCGCAGGCGGGGCGGGCGGGACGACACAAAGAGGAGAAAGCAAGTCCGAGGGGGAGGGGGACGGAGAAATAAAGAG
>JAOYSI010009274.1:0-10999 GCA_025775065.1 Hiodon alosoides | reverse complement strand
AGTATATTACACCCACCCCCCCCAGCCCCCCCCGACCCCCCCTCCTGGGTGAGTGCCCAGGTGAAACTGATTTGTGTTTTGGTTACTGCACAAAATAAAGAATAGAGTCTAAGTGCTACCTCTGACATTGTGTTTGTCCTCTGGTCCTGACCCTGGTCACTGTGACAACCGCTGGCCCAGTTCCACAGGATGGACAGTTTTTCAGTGTTTAGTATTAAACAAGCCCCTTGTTAAATACTCAGTGGCCTTTAAAAATGAAAATTTACAAGCCTTTAAAACTGAAAAGATAGCCTGTAAATAATTCACCGGTCGCGGCAGGGATTTATATACATTTCTTGGACGTTGAATGATGAATTAATAAGCGCGTTACAGGAACAGCCTGCAGATTAAAAAGCCGATCCCACATCCACTCTGATGATTATCACCAGCCAAAAACTTGTCCCGTGCTGGTGGCCTCTCCACTGCAAGAATGTAAACCCACAAGAACGGCGATGACGTGTCAAATTGAGCCGGGCGGCTTTTGGACAGTGTCGTAACGGATGAAGCAAAGGGCTTACGTTAAGTGGGGCTTGTGTGGTTCTACTGTTCTCCAGTACAAACAGAGTTGGGGGGGGTAATGAGAAATCCTGCCACTCACCACTGTGGGGAGGGGAAGGGCCTCTCTCACGCAGAATACACAATTAAGAAGGGAACGAGGCAGGACTGTCAATTGGCCCACTGCACTATCCTTAGAATACATAAGCAGCTTGGAAAATGATCAGGGGAGAGGCCTGACTCAACCTTGAAACAGGTGGACAGTGATTTTTATCAGGTTTTGTCAGCAGCAATCATAAAGGCGATGACGTGGTTTAAGAGCTAACACACACGCCTACAGACGAGTGCCCTTACACGCCACGCACACACACATGCACACACACACACGCCTACAGACGAGTGCCCTTATACATCACGCACACACGCATGCACACACACACACACACACACACACGCCTACAGACGAGTGCCCTTACACGCCACGCACACACACACACACACACGCCTACAGATGAGTGCCCTTACACGCATGCACACACGCACACACACACACACACACACACACACACATGCGCCTACAGACAAGTGCCCTTACACACATGCACACACACATGCACACACACACTGACAAAACCACATCAGCCTTTTAAAAATGTGCAAATCAATCATTCCTCTTTGACTAATATTATAGGAACGCCACTGGCCTTTTCTGTACAGTATCTAAACAAACTGCTTAAGGGACAGAGAAACAGAGAAACACACTGAGATTAATAACTCATATATCATACATTTGGCTCGATTCACGAATGAGGTTTAATCTCTTTACTTTAACTTAAACAGTCAGTTGGAATACCAGCAACATTGGTTACAAATAATACCAGCTCAAACTTTGAATGTCCATATGTGTCTCTGTCGCTATACTTCTGAGGGCTTGCAGGAGTTTAAGCTGCTAATTGTGCCTTGACGTTTTTGGAACTGACGTTGAATAAATGTCGAGGAGAATTTCCCCTCACAACTCGGCTGAAATATAAGAAAGAAGAGGAAAAACTGTAAAATGAGCGTCCGTTCATTGTGCTCTTCACAAATCAACAGAGTGAGTGAGATAGACAAATAACCTTTCAAAGCCAACTCCTGGTGATATACACGGCTCTCAGAGCTGACAGGGAATAAGGCCTTAGAGAGGCTCAAACACGGCTGGAACGCGTTTACACAGCGAGGCGGTGTTGGAAATGGGGCATAAGACCAACCCCTCTCCATCTCTTCCAGCTGGTGATGACTGAATGGAAGTGATGGATGGTGACTCACTCCTGAGCGCCTCAGGACTCCAGCACAATGCATTACGTTTCCCCAGAGGGATCCCTGTGAAAGCACTCGCATCTCGGCCCTCTCCAGAACAAAGACCAAGTCAAACCCCCGCAGCTCCCTCAGGGAGTGCAGGACCTCCAGCTCGTCAGAGTAGGGGGGAAAACAACCGTGTGAAATAAAGAAAATAACACTCAAAACCTCAGGTCCTGGTTCCCTTCGAAAGAAAATGATCTACAGGACAGCTGCCCTGAATTGTTAGCAATTGAAAGTAATAATTTTGCTCCATAAAAAAGGTGAACGCGTGATGCCTTGTGGAAACTGAGAGGAAAGCAGGTTGTCTCTGTTGTCTCTGTTAGGAAAGTGACTTGGGGTTCCAGGGTTAAGCTAGGATAAAAACCATCCACTCCTTTGGTTCGGAGGCTTCCGGCTATTTTATTGAGAGTGCAGAAAAAAGAAATGGGAAATGTGCTGGAGAAACCACAGAAGGAGCTAGATTGCTCTCAACCCTCTGCGCCTGAAGCGACACAATCATTCCCCAACGTGTTTTGACCTTGAGGTACAAACGGAGTCCCCCTCAGCTTCTGCAGGTCTGATTTGTTTATCTAAGCAGAGGTTTCCTCATGCATCTTATGTCTGCATACTTTCTTTTTGTAATTATCATCTTATTTTGCGAGTCACTTCCGATAAGAACAACTGTGCCTTCAGACTAAACAGAGTTGAAACGATGGCCGATGTCTGGGTGAAGGCGCCTCCACGGGTTCAGTGAGCTGGGAGCGGGGAGTGGAGGTGCGAGTGCAGCATGGGTAACCCTAATGGAGGACGTGCCCCTCCTCCGATCAGGGCCGAACCCCTCGCGCAGGTCACCTGGCCTGCAGTGTGGAAAAGACGGGCCCCAGAAGGGTGACTAGGTTCACAGGAGCCTGGTTGTACTTCATCAACCTCTGTGCGTGGACATATTGATGTATACATTAAATTATGATGATGTATACTTAAACTAATTAATATTTGTGTTAGCTCGGTCAATAAATACTTATGTCTCAATTCACTTGATTACCTTAAACATGCCCTAGGGAAACGAAGTGAGTGACATAACCTATATGTCATCTCTGAAGCAGCTACGTTGAGATCAAGACATTCATTTAGCGGGTTTAGTGCTGATTTAGTCATATTTAGCTCTAACCTTCGTCCTTCTACATGAAAAGATCCCTTATTCTGCTGTCGTACCTGCATTCGAAGTATGCCACATCCGTCAGTCATAACCTTATTGGCCCGAATAGCTGTATCTTTAGATATAAAAGTGAAAAGTGGTGACTGGCAATGGTCCTACTCTTCTCCAGTTCGCCATTCACCTTTACAAATAAGCAGCCTTGCACGGACGGGCACAAATCCCGAAAACCTCCCTTAGATCAACATATTAGGCCGAAGATAATTGCACGTGATCAATCCCCAAGCCTGTGTCTCACGATGCACGCACAACTGCTCTTATCGCAAAGTTGTAAATTACTTAAGACTTAAGACTGTGCATTCTTCACTGAGCAAAAATGTGCCCTGTTTCACTCATAAATGAGACAAGCCAACAGACCCAAGGCTATGAAAACACCCGGGTACGAAATAAAAGGCTACAACCACATAGTATAAAGCGCAAAGAAAATCTCTTTCTCTGTATAGAAAATATTTCAAATACTTCCATCTCACTATCAAGTTAGCCTCCGCTTGTCACACCACTTAGCTGTTAAAAATAGGGCACTTCCTGTTTTCACTCAATAAATTACTAAGCCCGGGTCCCGTTTCTTCACGGTCAGATCCAGATGACCCGAATCCTTCTTAAACCAAGGACTGAGACAAAAATCGATTTGCGGTGGAATCCTACAGACCTACAGATTCCATGGAGGAATTTGCTGATTTTTCATGCTCAGTGTCACTCTCGACAGTGTGCATTCTCTTTGGGGAAAACACGCCACCAAACAAAAATACAAAGGATAAAAGTCTGAACAGGTGCAGACAGTGGGTTATCAATAACAGTGAAACAACTACTGGAGGGTAGATTGATTCGAAGGCCGTGACCGTTCAGATGACACCACCCCTTAATGGAGGTTGGCTTCCGTTGGTGCAATGCGGATGCAGTTGCCATAGTGTCATGTCGATGTGTCAACGTCGTCAAGGGCAGCGGGATCTGACCTTGAGACTTCACCTTCCCTCCACTGTTGATTCAGGGCTTATTGTTGACTTAAAGTAAAACTGACCAAACCATTTTAACACGCAATATGGAAACTGGCCAACAGACCCATCTCTTAGTCTTTCTCTGTTAGGGGCTGCCGGCATTAAATGAGCACATCTAGTTCTTAGGCATCTTACTTCTTAAATTCAAGAAGAACACGGCACAGGACGTGGACTTCGGGCATGACAGAAGTCATTTGCAACACCAAAGGTTCTTTAATGACAAGATTATTTTAGCAGGAAGGAGGCCTTTGTAATGTAAAGCGTATTCTAAAATACTTGTCTCAACTATGTTTCATTCATTACACGTATGTCCCATTGATAAAGAAGGAGGCTAAGGAAATGCAAGCAAACTATGCTCACTAATCCAGAGTCACTAAACCAGAGTCACTAATTCAGAAAATTACGGTGTGGGTGCTGTAGAATTACTACAGTAGTTCTGTAGTAGAATTATGGATACATCATTTACCCAGGCATTCTGATCTGATCAATGTATTAGTTAGACACGCTAATAACAGAAATAGAAGAATATTATGTGTCCTTACTTTTTTCCCAGATAATCCGACGAATTATTTATTTATTATCTAAAGCATCTAGAGCTTATCTAAAAAACACATTATCTAAAGACCTTTTAACGTTCATAAAAAAGGCAATGTATTAAAACTTAAAATATTATTTGTTCTCTGGCACTCTAAACAAGGCAAACTCCGGGGTAAAAATGCAGGAGACAATTAAACTCGTTACATTAAAAAGAGTCACGGCTCATTGATATTGGTACAATTTTGTCAACTTCAGAGAGGTATGGACAGCTCACATTTATTGTGCATTGTTGGTAGAAAATTCCATTTGGGACTTGCAATTGAAAAAAGGTCTAGATTTATTTGTGCTTCTGACTATGCATCTCTGTGTGATTCATGAAATGCGTGACCTTTTCCATCCCCGGAATAAATTCATGGCTATCCTCCTCTCGCCAAATCAGCCACATTGTGCCTGACCCCGTTTTACACATTCCTGAAATAGTACCGAAAAATAAAATCCCGCTGATTGATTGGGATCCTAAGATCAACAGTGAGAATAACAATTTCAATGATGTATATATCCTCACTAACATCTTATTTTACACAGTGCCCATTTGTGCAGCTGTCAAGGCAATTTGCATTATATTCATTTCTCAATTAGCTTAGCAGTCTCCATTATCTGACTTACGAGCAGTGTATGCTTTCATAATTTATATCACTCTATTTACTGAAGCAATGGAAGGCAGGCACCCGGCCAAAGGTAAAATCCGCAGGGCCCTTTATGTCTCAGCCAGCACATGCAACCAGATCCAGATGAGCGGATGTTCTGTGCACCATTTCATCGTTCACCTGAGCCAGAAACGCCTTTATTCACTAAGTACGTTAACTTTGACCTGGAATTTGACCTGGTGAAACGGTGCTTGCGTATGTATGTGCGAATGCAGACAGTAAACACATGATGTGCAGGATTTATACAGCTATTTTCACAGGCAGTTACGCGCAATGCAAATGAGTTCAAATGGCATAATGTACAACAGGAAACATGAGAGTAATGCATGCTTCCTCTCCCTGGAATCGTGCCGGTCCTGGGTGGAGGACAGGTGGCATCCGATGGCCCTCTCTGCGGTCCAGACAATGCGCTGCAAATTGCCCTTGGAACGAGCAGACGCAGGGATCAAAAGCAGACAGTGATTGAGGAGGAAAGGATGGATCCTGTGAAAGCCAGTATTGTCTGAATGAGGTTAAACTTCTTCAGCTGCAAAAAAGAAGCAAATCCGACGGTGTGCCTTATTAGCGATGGAAGGCGTTGTCGTCGTCCGACTTAAGGCCGGTGGAAATTAACGGTACCCAGGAATTTAAACGATTCAACCGCGACGACATGTAATACATTACATACCATTACATAGCATTTAATACATGGGGAAAAGATGTTTTGCTGGAATAGTGTGTCCTGTAATACTAATGGAGTACTTGTATTAAGTCCAAAAATATGTCGCTGAAGTGTAAATATAGTGGCAGCCCATGTTGACCCGTTGTCTCTGTAGGCGAATCGGTGGTGGATTTGAGGTGGGACAGGATAAAACACTCAAATGTTTTCATGATGACTGAGGTTACTGCAGCAGGCCTGTGGCCATTAACGGCTTGTTGACCTCCTCGGTGATAATGAGGGAAGGGGGAGAGGGGTCAGAGCCACCCGAACAGGCTGTGGGAAACTCTGTAACAGCTTTCCGGGGAAATTTAAAGGTGCCACGCTCTACATGCCCTACTGGCTGGAAGGTTCATACACAATCCACAATCTAACAAGGTCCACATATAAAAGACTACCCAAAAGATGGCAGTTAAAGGCTTTTGATTTTCCTATTTTTATTCACGGAATCTGAGTTCTCGTTCTGCCATCGGAATCCCTGTTATGGTGTGCAACGTGGGCATTTCCCTGGAATTCAGTCCCAACCTTAAAAGACTGACATATTCAGCCATGCATCCGCTCACAGCCGACAGCCGCCCGTCCCACTTCAAGTCACATATCGTGGATGCCTGTTATATCCGTGTAACCATCTCTCTGCGGCAGACCCAGGAAACGACCTGGGAAATCTCTACTGTTTTAGACTGGTTGCGTGTCAGTGTCACGCCTATCCGATTTCGCAGCACGCTTCGTAGAGCACGCGTGACACATGAACACAGCCTCACTGACCGGCAACACGGAGGCAGCAGAGGGTGGTGGGGAGAGGGCTGAGGAAAGGTCAAAGTTTAAAGCCAAACGGGAGTCACAAAGGAGGGTGGCTAAAAAGTGAATTCAAGTCCACAACACTGAAGTGTTTCCGAGAGATAGTGTTATTCAGTCAGTGTATTGATAAATATAACAGTTATGTAATGCTCCACTGGAGGAAACGATCAGGCCAATGAATAGTACTTAATGCACACAAGCATTACAGTTCTCAGCCATTTTTACATGATCTTTGTGGTTCACCCCCTTTAATGCATTTGTTTATGTATTCAAGGGTATAGCACTCACATCATGCTTCAAAAAAAAAAAAAAAAATATATATATATATATATATATATATATATATATATGTGTGCATATATATATTGGATTAATGCACTGCTTAAATTGTTATTCTATTCACTTTGCTGCAAACTATGTTTGAGAAAGCCTTATGTCTGCAATGACAATGCAATGATCAGCAAACAAAGATATTGACTCAATATAACAACTTATCTCAGCATAATCCCCCTCTGGATAGGATAACTTGTAGTAATATTCCAACATAGAAAAAACACTAATCAGAAATAAAATCCGAGGCAGTAATATTCTCCTTTTCCCTCAATATATCCTGTGCAGGGTGTAAGACGTCCTTAAGGCACCCAAGTATATACAATGCCTCAGGCCCTCAATCGTAAGAATATCTGAGGTCACAAAGCCAGAAACACGCTGAGATATTAAAAACACGGTCTCCCACACAATAGCCTTTTTTCGCCGCATATCGCATGGAAGGCAGAATAAATTAATGCATAGTTATAAAAAGAACTGCATTCATGGTTTTGAGATACCTGCTGTATCAAATAACGGCGATAATTGCACGCAAACAGAAGGGAATCGTAGCAGAAGACTGACATTATCGCCTGTTCTGTTTTTGAACTTTCATCACGAAAAGCTCCAGTTTTCCCTCGCTCCCGAGGAAGGATAGTCAAGTTTTAATTAGCAGCAACGCAGCGCAGGGCAAATGAAATATGTAAAAAATGTTTGAAGCACACGGCCCAAATCAGACACAAAATCAATGCATTGAGGGGAGCTTTGTAATACCGAATTATGCAGTGTAGAAGGTGCTTTTCGGGTGCTTCTCTGACCTTTTGGGGTTGAGCACTGGCACCCGACCCGTCCCGAGCACCGAAGAATCGGGCAGGGCTCAGATTCAGGAGGCAGCTCGACAACATTTTAAACCCAGACATAAACTTTTCATACAGCCGGTTTTTAATACCAGTTTTTTATAATACTATATCGGCCTCAGCAAGTGATTGTTCATGCATTGTGTGTGTCTTTTGGAGTGATTTCAGGGGGTTATGAACGTGTGGTTCCGTGAGCCCGTCGCTGGGAGATAATAACATGTTTACATATCCCTCAAACCAGCACCGCCAAATCGGGGCAATCCACACCGAGCCTTTTTACAAAACAGAACTTTCCTCAATCTGTGGCTAAAAAAGCACATCGCTCCACTGGATTGGAGCCACCCGTCACATGACCCTAGAGAGACCGCTCACAGAGTCAGCGGTTCAATGTTTGAACAACAGAATTTGGAACAGACAGCGGGGCTTAACCTAAAAGCTCCAAGATCAGATTGTCACCTGCTTTATGTTACGTACCGTGAGTCACGAGTAATATCAGGGCACACGCATAAAGCTGAAAAGGAGTGGAATGTGCAATTTTGGAGAAAAAACTGTGAACCCAGAAGCAATATTTTGCTTTAAGCATATTTCTTCGTTCATGCATTCCAAAAACACAAACAGAATTCAAGTCGCTCTCTTTGAAATAAAAAATAAAAACACTTCTGGAATACTAACTTACCCTCTGGCAGATTGTTTGGTAATTATAAGAGCCATGATCGCACTGACAGCCCAATGCATGACCCCACGCTGGGTATAACCCAGGTGACCTTTCCCAATGCCATCTTCCATCAAGGCGTGTTCAGTCCAGCCAGCCAACAGGCATAGGTCACTGGCATGGGGGGTCAACAGATTACAACTCACTTGATGATCCCAAATTGGAAAAAAAACACACAGTTTTCAAAAGATACTTGCAGCCAAATATAGCAAAAAGGAATCAATAATCTTAGCCCCATAAGACTTCTCTCAGTGTTGGGAGTCGCGCATCTTAAATGCACATGTCTAAGTAACACAGACCACTGCCATGGAATTTAAATGCAGAAACACCAGGAGTGGCTGGCTGTGTAGAAGTGGTGTATACGTACCGCCCGTAAGTCAACCTTTAGTTCATAGAAGGAAGATACAGGATAAGATTACGCAGACATTTTCAAATGAATAACAAGAATAAGACAAACATCTGCACCCGTAACAGTTTCAGTGAAAAAGCTTCAAAGGGTAGAAAAAACTACCCTACAAAAGGCCCAAGTTCTGCAGCATTACATATTAAAGACTCTGAAAAGAAAGAAAAATCTGTATGGGTTCCACACAATGCGGGTGGCAGAGTGCTGCTGGTTTCTAACACAATGATTTCAAAAACATTTACACTTGCAATAGCCTCTTAATTTAGCAGGTCCACAAATAGTACCGCCTTTTCAGCTTGAAGTTATTACTCTACTTATTTTTAAAGAGTATGCCTTACCTGTTCTTTAATCATTCTGGATTGTTGTCATTGAGCAAAATGTTTTTATTCATACATTTTTGAATAGGAATTACTGTGCACAAACTGAAGCAAGGGTCTATTCTGACTAGTGCAGAACAGGGGCTAAGCAAAGTTTTGCTGAAACCAAACCATTACGTAAGTTTGTTATTTACTTAAAGGAACACGAAAACCCCATAAAGCATTGACACTCTTTCTTTATGAGCCAGCACCACTGACCACTGACCCAGGGCCACTGACCTTTGCAGGGTGTAACAGAAGCAGACTTTGAGCCAAACTTGGAACCCACTCAGGGAGCACTATTGTGTTGTGTGTAGACATTGATAAGTGGTCATTCAGAAAGCTGCAGTTTTAATCATACCCTGCAGCTAGAGCTTTAAGAGAAAGGCCAGACACAAGTTAATAATAAGTTAATGAAACATTTAAATCTCTTCTTAGGTGTTCTATATTTTACCTTTCCAGTAGCTTTCCTGTCTCTTGAATTAATAAAGACGGAAAATTCTTCAATCTCACGAATAGAAAGAAATCTCTAAACTCAAATATCCATGGCCTGAGAAATTTGAGCCCAGTCATATTTTGGGCAGGAGTTGTCCATATGGGCAATGGCATTTCCATAATACAAGGCCCCATCTTTGACATTTCCTCTCACTGCATAAGCCCACAGTAAATAGATACGAACCCAGGATCATTCAAACAGCACCATTTGCTCAGCAAAACTCTTATAACAGCATATCTTACATTTTACCACCATGGCCACCATAAATATTTGCTTTTCGTCTATTTACATAACATAGACGGAAAACGGCGGGTTCTTACGGGGGATGGAAACTGACTACATTACTGAGAGGTTATGCCCTGAAAAAAACAGTACCTGAGGCCCAATCAATATATGCCTACATGGTGTGTCCATATTACAGACTGCCAGTAACAAGTGCTCTGCAACCTTCCAGATAGACCAAAGTACTGCATTAAGGGTCTTGAAAATGTCGTGTTTTTTTGTCCTCCTATGACATGGAAGGATGTCTATTTTTACCCAAAGGCAGATAACTGGGTTTCTCCCTCCAATTCCGCCTTCTGCCTTCTGCCTATATGGGGCGTGCCATTTAACATGCCTTGCAATGATTAGTTTATTTTAAAGTATCACAGAATACAGATATATTAAACATTATTGTTGACGGTGTGTTGTTTGTCTGCCACATATTTACCGCCAAGTTTCAGCACCCAAAACAAAACAAAACAGAAACGGTCATTGCCAAACGGTTGCCATTACCCAGCGTCCTTTGACAGCTGCCATCCGTTTGGCAACAGTAATAGCCCAGCAATGAGCACAAAGGGGCTTTTTAATTCTTCGAGTCCATTTCCACCGCACTGCCGTGCTGCAGCTGATAACGTCTTCTCACACTGCCGTCTGGTTGGCGGAAGGGACCGGAAGGTTTGAAGAAAGAGAGAGAGAGAGAGAGAGAGAGAGAGAGAGAGAGAGAGAGAGAGAGAGAGAGAGAGAGAGCCCCTCTCTGCACAACAGAGCTAAAATGGCATATCGTTTCTGGATTAGCAACAAAAGGGGTTC
>JAOYSI010009272.1:0-11000 GCA_025775065.1 Hiodon alosoides | reverse complement strand
ATATATAATACACATGCATACACACACACACACGCACACACTCACACACTGGGTCCCTTGACACGACTGGAGAACGCCACAGGATATCTGAACATCGCAGCTGATCAGGTGCATCCCTTCCTGGCATGACGAAGCGAATGGGTTCTTTCAGCAGTATATATTCTTATTACACTATATACCCCCACCCACCCAGCTCCGACCATGACACAATGCTGAGAGACATTCAATAAAGCATGAAGTTATACTATTATACCTTGGCAGTTGCGTAGGCATATCTCAAGCAGTCAATCAGCTAGGTCGCACCACAGTGGTTTTTTTCTACCCTTTTCCAATATTGAAATGACTGACATTTAAAAGGCATAATAACACACTATCATGAACTCAATGATCAAATCAATTTAGAATATTTCTATACTGGATAAAAACAAACACACACACACACACACACACACACACACACACACACAAAAACCAGTTTAAGTTATTGTTAATCCGTGACAACATAAATCGCATGAGACAAAAAGTTTTTCTCCGTCTTCTTCAGCTGTCTCCCTGCCTGCTAATGTGAGGATCTCAACGATGGCGTTTTGACAAAGCCCTGTCAGCCGACAGACAGCGATTTCATTGGCAGCCAAAGATAATTGACAGTCCCTGCGGGTATGATTATTACAATGACACGCTGCCATTCTCATTATTGCTTAATTCAGAGATGCCTGCCGCTGACAAGGGTTTTGGCCCCGGAGCAGCTTGTCCGAGCAATCCCCGCTCTGCTTTTAAACCCTCAAATAAACCCAGCCATGTAAAATGAAAGCCATTCCTCTCCTGAGAGAAGGATGCATTGATACTGCAGACGGACCCTATAATGGAGAACTGGGCAGGGAAAACAATCAATTCGGAAATGGACGAAATCGTTGGATTTACAAGCATAACAGATTTCACGCATTGTTAAAGCAATTGAATCCCTGGCAAATTAAAATCTGCTGCACTGTAGATTAAGCTGGCGGCACAGAAGACTCTTTCAAAGTTTTATATAAATCAAAATCGCGTCATCCTTCCCTGCTTGGAATACAAACTTTTCCTATTAGATGGGAAAACCAGGTCTCACATGAACGGGAAAACCAAGCCTCACATGAATGGGAGTACCTGGCCTCGTTCAGCGTTCATTTTTTTGGTCCAAATTGTTGAGATTTTCAGGCTTTCATCTGCAAAGTCACGCCTTGCTGGGTAAGAAACTTTGTCAAGTGAATGAGATAGATGGTTTCAGACATAACCTCGGTGGATTACTACACATCAAAATTACCCTCAGAGACAGATAATGTAACGGCTTGGGAACGGTTTCAGCTTGCTGACCATTAGGACCAGCTTTGAATCCTAGTGAATCCACGTGAATGAAAGTGACGCCCCCCCCATTACCCAAATGCCTATAATTAATGTCATTATGTATTGTTACCGGTGATAAAGGTGAAGTGAATAGAATAAATTCTAAATTTTCAGATTCTGCTCTTATTTACTAAGGATTCCACACCCACTAGTTGATTACAGGGTTGAGAACTTTTATATATTTAATTACCTGTGATGAGGGAAATGCATTATTCAGAACAGTCAGAAAATTACTCATGGCCAGTGGTTTCGTGACTGCGACAACTTTTCCCCTCGTCAAACCTGACCAGCATACTGCATTGATTAGAATCTATGGATCGCCTAATCTGATTTGCCTGTCTCTGCATGCCCGAGGGCAGCTGATTATCTGAAAGCTGCACTGAAACAATTGTCACCGGGTCCTTTGCTTCTAGTAGATATTTCACTGTGCGTGGGGATGCTGGGGGAGAGAAAAGGAGGTGTTTCACACAACGTTTTTGATTGGACTAAAGAAAATAACTTCTCACCCCATGCAAAAGACAGACATTCCAGTTTTTAGGATGCCACACAAACATAGGTGTGGCTGTTCAGCATAATTTTTATATTTGAATTGCATTTTATGCCTAATAATCTTTTGTGAGTGTCATAAAATACAATTTATTCTGCCTTAGTGCACGAAAACAAGATTCTGTCACCATTTCAGTGCCGCAGGACAACAACTAGATATTTTGCCCAATTGCCATGTGACCGCTGTGCGGTGTGTCTGTTTGTCGAATACACTGCTCAGGACAACTACTGCAGGGGATTGGGGATTACTTCCTGTCAGGAAAAACGCTGACTGACTATGTGAGGCAAGAGGGGTGGGGAGATGTAATTATACAGTCAACATGTATAACTGTCACATAAAGTGTGGTGGTCTGCTTGGCAGTAACCGCGGCGATATTAAAATGAATCAGCAGGCAGGTTAAATCACAGTAGCAACGCTTCCCCCCCTGTGATGGCTGACGTTTCCAATCGTCACTCAGCCTGGTTACACATGGACTCTTGTTCCGATTCACCTACCGCCCACACGGTTTCCTCTAAACCTTTTCCTCCATTATGGCCTTCTTGTTTGCTACGAAAGCCCACTCTCTTAACAAGTGAATAGAGCTAGTCTATTCTGTGGCAGCTGGCAGGTCATGGTCATGGTCATGGTCATGGTCATGGTCATGGTCATGGTCATGGTCATGGTCATGGTCATGGTCATGGTCAGGGAATCAGCTGTGGATGACCGGTACGTCTGAGCCGGCTGGCTCCACCAATGGGCCATATAAAGAGTTCCTGGTCCTCTGGGCCTACCTGATTGTTTAATTGAGTCATCCGCCTAATGACTAATTGATCTCACCTGTCTCACCTGCGGGGAATTAAGAGGCTAATTGAGGAAGCCTGCTGACAATCAGGTTAAATGTTTTTTTTGTTTTTCTCTTTTCTGTTTTCCGAATTTTTGAGTCCTGTGACAGGCAGGCTCAGATTGCATAGGACGGGTACATCAGTGCCTGCCACATTCTGCTGGCCATATTAGGAGTTCCTGTTCCTCGTGGGGGGCTATCCATTTTTTTGGATGGATGCAAACAACAACTGGGATATATTTAATATTATTTGAGTTTTCAAAAAAAAATTCCGGTTTTGTTTTTCCCTCTCGGGCTTCCGTATTTTGACAGAGTCATTGACAAGTCCTGAGAGAGGGAAGTTAGCAAAGTGAGCTGGCCAGAATCAGTGCAGATCAGAACCAGCAGTTGTCAGTGCTGGCTCGCGTTTGCTCTATTTAATTTCTTTCCGTTCTAGTTCTTTGGGGGGGAAATGCAGGAGTAACATATTTCTTCAGGGCCAGGGGAGAATAGTTATCAGGACGGTGAGGCTCATATAACTCCTATAAATCTGGCAGGGAAGCTCCAGTAATGCACTCTGAGTTACCCTGTTCTGAAAAAGCAGCCCCCCAATAAAGTCCCTAAAGTCCCGCTTCCTCGCAACCCGTTGCCTGGGATGCTGTTTGCGGAGGTGCAGTGGAGAAAAATCAATACTGCTGGAACAGGGCAGACAAGGTAAACACAGGACAACACATATATAAGCAAACTAAAAAGAAATGTCAGAGATTGTTCAGCCTACGGCGTTCCCAGCTAAATAAATAAATAAAAAATAAATTTAAGAAACAGGATGGCTATGAAAAGGAGTGCCCTGCTGATCCACTGAGAAAAACATAATTACCAGCATGCGTCATTATGGCAAAGTCTGAGGAGCTCTCCAACGACTGCAGGCACGTGGACCTTGACCTCTCCACAGGTTGGGAAATTGTGGCAGCCACCACTTATGGAAAAATTCAAAGCTACTGGTGTAGTTCTTACCCTGACTGGATGAATGGAAGACTGTTACGTAAGTGTACCTGAGTATCTTGCTCACAACACACTACAAGGAAACAGTTTTCAACCTCCAAAAACCAACCAGAATTTTTAAGACACCATGGTGGGGGGGACGACACGCTTTCCAGTGTTTCAGCGTTCGGCAGAGATTTTTACGCTGAGTAAAAAAAATAAAAAATACTTGAAACAGTGATTAATAATACGGGTCTGTTAAGAATGAATTGTCATGACAGGAGTCAGGGACTCCAACGTGTGAACCTTTAGCAAAGAGGCTGAAGCTTGGCCTACATGTGGAGATTTTAGCACAACGAGGACCAGAAGCAGGGGGACACGACCCTGGTCCTTGAAAGCTGCTTTGTCTGCGGTTCTTCAGTCTTCTCCTTGTTTAATTGCTTTTTTGGATTGATTATTTGAATCAGTAATTCTCTTACCTGGTGTAAGTCTAAATCTCTGATTAAACGGTTGACCGAACACAAGATAAACGCTCTTAATCTTCAGACCTCAATTCAATTTTGCATTTGAGGTACAGTCTAAATGAAAAATGTATAAAACTGAAAAACGCAAATAGAAAAATAATTTCAACAAAAGATGAGTTGTAAAACGTGTAATTAACCACCAATGAACCCCCGGTCTACCAAAACTAATACCATGGAACACTCCTTCCACGTTTTAATATCTCACACATTTGTATTAACTGCTTAGCACACACAGATCACAAATTTCTTTTGCAGCAAATTAAATATAGGAAAACTACCGGTATCCATACATTTTTCTTCTGTACATTTGTCACCCATTCGTTCTGCGATTTGTTAACGATTGGCCACGCATGGTTCTGGTTCTGGCTCTGAAATGTGGGCGCATCCGTGCTTTAATCTGTGCTGATCAGTATCACTTGTGACCCGAGGGGGCGTAGAGATGCACTGAATGGCTACCACACTAACGTAAGAAACGGTGTGTTTGCTGCTGTTTGTCGGTGGTGAATAATGCCGGGTTCGTACCCAATGCAACAATTAATAAATGTGGCTTTAGTATTGAATTACTTTATTAAGTTTCACACGTAAAATAAATGTTTGAAGGATATAATAAATGTTCGATAGATACAGCAGAAGTTCAAACAGAAATAAATATCAGAAATATAAGACTAATAATAAGACTAATATTTTCAAAACAAATATTTATCATTTAAGGTTGATATTTAAATATCGGCGGACACTCATGTGTAAAAGAATGCATTTTGTATTAAATGCGATAAGTACTTACTGAATCGTGAGTAAGATATGCATTTGGCAAGATATGCCTTTGTAAGATGCATTTGGCACCTCCAATCTCGCTCTTTATGTGATTGTTGTCCACTCGATGGTCTCCGTTTATTTACCTGCATCGATCCGTCTGTGACAATAGTCCTGACGAATGTGTACAGAGGGAGAACTGACAACGATCGAGCCACACGCTTGGCTGCCTCTCAGTGCTCTTACGTATGGAAACTGGCTTCTGTTTGCTGGGGTTTACACGGAAGAAAGTTATCACCTTTATTCACAATGGGATCGTTGGAATTTTATCTAAAATGTACGCAATATATGATACACAGTAATACACTTTTCCCTGTATAATCCGTTTTTTTGTACTCCTATCCCGACCTCAAGCTTTACAGAGCGCGGTGAGTGAATGTACACTAAGTATAACATTTCCTCACGCAGGGGTGCCACTTAATGGTGCAGGTCTTGTTTGGGAGGGCTAACGAGTGGCTGCGCTCTCCAGTGAAGTGTTCTCAGTGAAAACACTGATGCATGCCTCCACTTTCTCTCGGAGGTAAAAAAGAAGTGCCTCTCTAATAAGGGAATTAATCCATTACTCTTTAAAGCAAGCGACTGCTAAACAGCTCCTACCGGCTCCTTCCGCACTGATTTCCCCTGGTAACAGGCGAGAGAGGCCCGATGTTAATTAAGTGGCTCAGAGCAGAGGTAGAAATTAATGTGCTACATTAACTAAATAAACTTAGTGCTAAATCACCTCACCGCGTCCTCTCAGGCCAGGGCAGATCTAAAACAACTGACTTGTGGAGAGGAAAGGATTTAAAAAAAAGTTACTTGAAGAGCGATGTTGTACCCCCCTCATTTTAATGCCAGTATTGATGTTCACCTTCAAAAAGCATTGATTTTTGTTGGGATGTTGCTCTGATAAAAGCTGAATCCTGTTGTTCCTGTTGGTTTTGTTGTTCTCGTGGCCAGGCAGTAGTCACACTGAGCACCTACAGTACGTGGGTTTCGGGGGGAGGCAGGCAGAGCTACGTTTGATATGTATATGTGTGTGTCTTTTTTGAGCGGATTTGTTTTCCCGTGTGAGTCGGATTCTTTTTGTATGATTCAACCCTCCTGGCCCCTGGGCTTTTCACCCGATCTTGCTGGGATTCAAACTCACGTCCTCACAACATCCTTACAGACAAGAGTCACGATTAGCTCCTTGAGTTGAAGACCCAAGCTTTTCGTACTCTTGTCTTCGAACTCAAACACGCTCTCTTTGTCTCTGTTTGAGTGTCTCTGTATTAGTTGGTCTGTTTGTGCGCGTACGTATCTACATGTGTTTGTTTCTTTGTGTCTCCGAGGGTGTCTGCTGCTTTTCAGAGCTCCACCAAGACATCCTTAATCACGAAAGTCCCCTGGTGACGGGGTGCTTGGTGACGGGGGCAGGACTAAATTATCTGTGAGATCCTGGATATGCCCCTGCTCGGCAACGGCACAGGGTTATTATGGCAGTCAGCAGTTGGATTTGAGTGGCAGCTGCTCGCAGCAGACCCCTCTGTGTCTGAGTAGCCCTAGTTAGAAACCACATTGGTCACCCCAGCTGAGGGGAGGGCATAGAATAGGTGACCTGAACGTTGCCCTCTCAAACTTTCCTGGAAAGGCTACTGCACCTACCAGGATGTTCTGTGTGGTGAAAAATCACATGGGAAATATGTCCTTGCACAACTTTGCAACACGAACCGTTAGGACTCTCTTGAACTCCAGCATAAACTCACCAGCACTAACGCCGTCTTCCATGTGAAAAACAAAAAAATGCTAGACCTTCCGGAAGCATCGCAGTCAGAGCAGTGTCACCTCATAGATTAAACCATTGTGAGTGTCTCTGATATCAGCGATGTGTAGAGGAGAGGAGTGCTGGATAACCGTAACCATGATCATACTGAGGGTTTGTCGAGTGTGCGTGTGTGTGTATTTTTTTGAGAGTGTGTATGTGTGTGTGTTTGTGCCCTTGTCTGAGCGAGCGTGTCCGTGTCTTTGTCTGAGTGCCTGCGTGTGTGCCGGTGTCTTGCCTCACCAAAAACCTGGCCCTCAGCTCAGCCCTGTATCCCCCCCCCCCCACCCCGCTCTCATTGCAAAGACGCTCTGACCGCCGGGCCTGTGTGCGAGCTTTCAGAAAGCGTAGTGAGGACCGTCCGTGGGGAATGCTGTCAACTCCAAACAAGGTCAGCAAAGGTTGATCCCAAAGCTGGGGAAACACTTTGCAGATTGCCTGCGCTGTTACCTCTACGCATTAACAAGAGAAGAAAATTTAAATCCTGTGACAAATAAGTTCTCTGCACACGATTTTTTGTCTTGTTGAAGCAAAGTAAGCACCGTCTGAACTCTCCTCCGCCACCCCCCCATCAGAACGTGTGTGCATAGGTAAATGAGAATCCCAGAGAGCGGAGGAGGTAATAAACACCCATTGGCTCCTGATAGTTTCCTGACCTGCGAGGCTAATAAGGTAAGGTGGCCCACTCGTCTATTTTTATCCTCGTTATTTCGCTGTAATGAGCAATATTGCCATGCAGTGTGGTGCTGATGAACCTTCATAATCCTGGCGGGGTGTGCCATGCAGTGAGGCGGAGATGAACCTTCATAATCCTGGCGGTGTGTGTTTTTAAATACCGATTTTTAGCTATTATTTTGTTTAAGCATGCGAGTATGTTTGCGCTACGCAACTAATAATGTATATTTAAGAGTGTATTTAGGACAGCACTGCACAGAGCATACAAGTGGCTTTTAGATATAAGCAATACATTTTTTTTGCTCAAAAAACACTGGGGCCTTACGATACATTTTTCGTTCTTCTTTTTCTTCCTGTTTCTTGCTGAGGGAAGTGAAGATATAATGTTCTGAGTAAAAAATTTACGTTGAGTCTGCACGTTCCCTTTATGCTCCCATGCAATATGTAGTAATTTCATTTGCAGGACTGATACACTGAGCATTGCTGCCAATTAAATGCGTTGTATTGGAGCATGAAGGTAGTGTTCGGACCTGTATTGCTTCGAATTGAATTTCATCTTTTGATCTTGAACCTGCAAAAAAAATAAAAATAAATAAATACAACACTGGATGTGCACGTGCTAACCTCTCAAACTTAAAACATTTACGTAGCTAGACTGAACCAAAGTTTGAAATGGACACCAAAGGCTTTCAGTTTCACGTTGCCTTTTAATTTACAATAGCAACATTAATTAATACAAGTCACATATTAACGACTTTGTTGATTTCAAAGCCTGTTTTAATTAATTCCGTGTGCTTTCAAGTGTGTCGCTCTAGGCGCAGTGTTTAAAGAGTTGCTGAAGCTTTTGGACCATTAGTGTCTAATTAGACTAAGAAGGATTGATAAACAATGCCATGTACTTCTTTGGGCATGATAACAAGAATATATAGTGGGATAAATACGTGCGAATAAGTGGAAGTAAATAATTGTCATTATTTTAATGCCTTTCAAACTAACTACAATGGTGCACTCTTCGTTTGCAGAATGGTAAAACATCAAGGTGCATCAAAGCATAGAAGAGCACATGTCAAGTTCAACACCAAATTCTCTGTGACTGGTTTACTTGAAAAGTCAAGCTTTTAATAAGCTCAGATTTTAAATACGACATGTTTCCTCTCTCACAAGATTGTATTTTAAAAAAAGACAGGAAAAGTGTCAATTAGATTTAAGTTAAAATAATTAAAGGGGTCGAGAACTTCTAATGAATTACCACATTTTTCGCTGAGGCCATCTGTGATCCTACAGAATGTCACCGTGGCCTGAGGATCAGAACCATTGGTGTAAACGATCTTCATTCAGTATGCCCCTACCCTCCATGATACGTTATAGAGAGTTACTCGGAAACAACCAGAGATTTCATAAACAGCACACTGGTTGGTAGGTAGCCAAAATTAGAAAGCTGGGTTAGCTATATGGCGATTTTTTTCAAAGAAAAATCCATGATGTCTGTGGCACAAAACCCTGCAAGCAGCCTTGAAGACACACCTGCGAATGGATGCAAATGGTTGTACGCACCTGAGTGTGGTTCACTTAAAAAGAACACACTCAGTTGCCAACCATTAATACTTTAAAAGAAAAAACGAGACTGCCGAGCTCGCTGGAAGAAGAGAGTTTTTATTATCTGGGGGCTGTTGGTTTGTGTTCCTGGTCATATTTAGATTTTATTAGTGCCAGAATGAAAAGTTGATTAGTGACGGAAGGGGAATTTAGTTACTGGCGTTTGTTTCAATGAAAAGATGTTGATCTGTGCCCTTTTTCCTACAGTTTTCGTTTGAGCTGATGTTCTTTAGTTTTGGTAAGAATGTACAATAAAGGCTGTGAAACGGTGCGCCGCCTTCCTGTGTCTGATCACTTCCGGACCGGGCCCCCAACGTGCCACAATGTCCATACTGCATGTATGGAAAGACAACTCTCTGGTAAAATGTATCACGTCCTGGCTGCAGCTACTAACGCCAGTTACTCAGGAACGCATCGCCGCATCGCCGCATTGCCCGCACTTGTGAGCCCTTATCGCGTTTCACATAAATCAGTGGATCGTTTGTTTGTGTTCTACGCTCAGAGAAAAAAGCAAAACAAAAACCTTTCAGAACCTTCACTAGGGACTCCCTTAGGCTATCCCACCATCAAAACAATGGCCAAACGCAAATACATTTGAGAGGGGGGCTCTGTGTCTAATGGCAGCCCCCCGAGGCCAGAGATTTCCGAGAGTGAGTACCTGAGGACAGGTGAGAGCGGCCGTGCTGCTTCCCTCTCCTCCCATGCATCAGTCCTGCTTGTCAGCGCCTGACACCTCAGTAACTCTATGGGTGATGTATTGGATCATTCTCTTCAAGAGGTAAGCCTGAGTACACAAAATGCAATACTCAGGAATTAGATTAGAGCTTATATAAAAGACATGCTTTAAACATAAATAGACACTCAAATGGTCCCAACAATGGCATTATTATTATAGATGCGGAAATAAAGGAAAACAAAGAATTTATGTTTTTTTTTTTTAATATATCTTCCAGATTAAATATATTGCACAATATTAAATCTTCAAATTGCCATTGGTTTAAACAAGGGAATGTAATTATTTTGTAGAACAATGCATGAATATAGTCTAACAAAACAGTCAACAGTCAGTTACTTTCAAAAGTCAAATCAATTAGACAGAAGCACAATAAAAGGTAATAAAACTGGAGAGTGGAGACTATGAGAGAAGGCTTTTCACCCAGAGAAATAAATAATTCAATGATGGAAAAATTTGTCGTTTAGAATGCGGGGTTTAAATTTCCTGTTTCTACGCGATGCTTTTCCATGTGGTGGTGAAAAGCTCAGTGTTATTTCTGAGCGTTGGGTAGCGTCTGAGAAAAGCTTTTTAGTAGAAACGACTGCACGGACGCTGGCTGCACGTGAGTGCAATGGCTTTGACCCCTCAGTAACACTTCAGGTGTCAAAAAAGCGTCTGTCTCCGTGCCTAGTTGAAATAATGTAAAGAGCACTATTTAAACCTCGTCATCTTAAATGACCTGCATAGGATTTAATTATATTATTATAAATTTACTATATTTATATATATATATATATATACGTTCATGTTACAAGAAAATTCTCAGACTGCTTCACATATAAATCAGGACTTAAAAGTACTTTGATATAAGACTGAAATATCGTAGCATTCATTGAAAAATAGTGTATATCTGCTGACACAAAGGCGAGAATGTGCCTACAACATCCTATCGCTGTTTTAACAGGGTGAGGAAAGGTAAAATGAATTTGCTGATCATGCTAAATTAATTCACTCTTTACTATCCAGATGCAATGTGTGATATTGTGTGAAAGAATGACCCCACCAACAAAGTGTGCAAACCTCACTGTCGCGGATATTCATGGGGAGAAGGGAGAGAGAGAGAGAGAGAGAGAGAGAGAGAGAGAGAGAGAGAGAGAGAGAGAGAGAGAGAGGGAGAGAGAGAGAGA
>JAOYSI010009271.1:0-11000 GCA_025775065.1 Hiodon alosoides | reverse complement strand
TTCATTGGCTCTTAGTGATGTCAATCATTGTTCGCTTCGAATAGTCACTTTTGGGTCCCCCCCAAGTGCCCCCCACTTGAAACTAATCTGGATCCGCCACTACGTAGGAACCCTAACACACATTAGACAATACAGAACTGCCATATGCAAGACAGACCCAACTCCAAATTTTACTTCCTTGCTTGAGCCTCACCTTTTTCATGCAAAACGTAGGATTTTAAAATCCTACAATAACCATAATCCATATTGTCAGTGAAAAGCAGTTTAGCAAACGCGTACCAACTCTGGCCTTAGCACCAGATCTGCTGAAATATAATGCCAACCATTTCTACCTCACATGATTCAAGATATATAATTTACTATTGTCTCTGTCTGTTGCTGTGTTGCTGTACTGTTTGGTTGGTTGTTTGTTTATGTACTGGAGCTTCTGACACCATTCAAAATTCATTGTATGTGTAAGCGTACTTGGCAATAAAGCTCATTCTAATTCTCACTACAAGTAGTTCTATTTTCTTGTCCTCATCCTAAAATGTGTTGGGCTGTTTCAGTGGTGGTCTTTTTAAATAGTACATTGTAAAATAGTAGCTTTTTGCGAAGTTTTTATAGTAAGTATAGTTAGCACCCAATATGTAATATTCCTACTGGATATTTTTATTTAAATATTTTCCATGTGTGTAACTATGTTTACAATATATTTGCCGTAATGCATCAGCATTTGCTAATAAAAGCATTGCTTCCATAGATAACATTTAATTTACTAGATCCAAGAAGAATGTACCAAAGTGAGGTCTATTTCCTCTGTAAAATCTTACTTCTGTTATGGTTGATTAAAAGCACTTCATCACAGTCTGCAACTTCAGTTGTAACCCATTGTGCAATTCTCTCCCTTTTGAGTTGGTTTGTGTTTAGCTAAACTGGTTCAGTCCTATTACTTTCAAGGTAAGAAGAGTTGGGTCCAGGCAGCTACTCTCTGCACCAGCTGGACACGTCTGCACAGGTTCTGGCGTTTCCATGACCCATAGTGCAGGAGGAGAAGTCCACCAGCCAAGTGACATGATTGTTCCATTGCACAATCTGATCCAGTCAGCCTCTCCAGTTACCCAGACAGTGAATAATTCAGCTAGTATGTAGCAGGCATCAGTTACCTTGTTGTATTTCCTTATTCATTAAGGAGATTAAACAGCACTGCCTGGTTGAGTAGTAATGTGTAGCCGGGGAATGGGTACTAAAAAAATAACAAAAACTGTGGGTTGACAAAAACCAAAATAAAATAAGCCCCCTCTGTCAGCTCCAGAACACAGGACCATAAAACACTGGTGGGCAGAACACAGACAAAGGAAGTTGCCCTCTCTCCCTCGCCTGGGCTGGGCAGAGCATGTTCTATAACACTGAGCAAAAGGTGCTTTCAATTCCCAGGCGAACAATGCGTCAATTGAGGTTTTGTGGAAGCGTCACTTCAACACCAAACGGAAGTTCTCCTCTGCAAACTCTGGCTCCGTTGCTGGCGTGCTGCCAAGTTCTCCCGGTCTTCGCCAGCTCATCAGAACCCAAGCAATTGCATATCTCTACCAGCAACAGGGCTGGCTAACTGTCCATCTTGCCATCAACCGTTGCAGACCTCCTGGAAAAAAAGAAATATAAAAATCCAAAAAACAACAGGTCTGCCCAAAATAAATTTAAAACAACTGGACTGTGATTTCATATTTTTTTAGTTTATGAATAATATTAAGTAGTGGTTCGCAATCCTAGGTGGTTTTATTCAGTATACACTGGGGATCCCCAGTCTCCACAAATATACTTATGTAACTTTCAAATTCGGTTAATATTTAAAAATATATTTTTTTATAATTCAAAAATTACTACATATTCAGCATCTTTTGTGATCAACTTTGTCTTCCCACCTGGATTAATAAAGGCTTACAGAAAACTTCTGAATGTCCAGATGACTTCTTTAAATTTGTAATTCTCTGTTGCACTCGAAAGAAGCAAACACCACTTCAGCGACAGTAAATGTGAAAGTGATGAGTGGATGAAATTGTTACTTGACATGTCTCCTTCCACAGGGGGCCAAACAGCGCTGCACTAAACCAAATTGACTCAGAGTGTTTTTCACATGACTTCCCAAAGTAGAACAGATGCATAATTCATTGGCATTTGAATAAATCAAATGTATTGAAGCCAAATTGTTTTACAATGAGCTGGATTATTGGGAGTTACATGGTGAGGAAGAAGAACATAGTAAACTTCTACAATTGGATTTATTTAAGCCGCTCCCTTTCTTTGTTCCAAATTTGGCATGACAAAGTTATGAAAAAGCTAAATAAAACCATCTCTGGTCTTCTAGTCCCAGTCTCGTATTATATTTCTTGAAACGAGAAAATAGCTGGATCATTCATTCTGAGAAAATTAACATTAATGGATTAATGTATGGCTATTTGACATAAAAGCAGCATACATATTCCTACTAACTACTCATTTGTTTTCAGATTTTACGTGCCCCACCATACTAAACCAAAAACCAGAAATTTCGGCAAAATGCAAAAATATTTGTCAAACTTACTAGTAATCAATGCTTAAAGATCTATACCAAGCCCATGGTGTGTACAGTAGCAATGAGCACCATACTTTAGGAAACTCGGTTCAGCCAAATGGAAATGAGTGGCTCAGAAAACCCTGTAACTCTGAAGAGCATCGTCAAACTCCTTACACATCCTATATTGCATATCGCCTATTTTTGTTTCTAGTGAGTACCAACAATTCTGCAGTTAGTAACTCCAGACCTCTAAACCCTTACATTTTTTGAACAATTAACACATCATTTAGCAAAATATATTAGGGGAAAAAAAAAAGAAAAAGGTGAAAGAAAACGGAAAATGAAAGCTGTGGGGCAAAAGAACGCACGCAATCGTAAGCAGTCTACGGGCCGTGGAGAATAATACGACCAGAAGACATCACAGTTACTAATTGGAAGTGCAATTACTATTAAGGTCGAACAACGATGGACACGAAGAAATCAAACAAGACAGGTTTACAGGTGATATGTTTGGAATGGTTTTTTTTTTTCTCCTTTTCCCCAACCATGATTCATTTTTTTTTCTCCTCCTAATTTACTTTTTTTTTCTCTTCCGCATTTCTTTTTTTTTTGTTCTTTCCTGCCATTCCTTACTCTTTATTGGTAAAAGCCAACATGCTTGTGTTAGAAACGTATATTCAAATCAGAAATACATCCACAAATCCCCATATATAAACATTAAAGAAACAAATCCATACAACTCATTTACACATCATTACAACGCAAAACGTATAGACAACTCGTTGCCCAACCAGAAAAGTCCCTTGTACATGATCCCTACCCTCACATGATCCAAGGAAATGGATACTCTGAACGGGTTCAATTAAATTACAGCCGGGATGTCCCGACTCATGGGTTGCTATGGCTATATAAATTTTGGCATAGTTCCAATTTCTCCTCTACAGCTCACATAACAAAAACTCGTACTCTATGGGACCATTTGAGTCTATGCATTTTTAGGAAAGTAACTTTTTATATCATAATTTTAGCAGTTGTAAATGAGTCTTCTAAAGGGAAAATTCTAAAAAAATCGGAAGATATTGGAGAGAACCGTTTCGCCAGCCAATGATATATGGATGCGGACGCATCTAATCTGCATGGACATCACAAGAAAGTTCACATCCATAAACAAACGAGACTCAAAATGAATGTTCAAAAGCTTGACTTTCCAAAAAGGGCAACCATTAAAAGCAACCATTGCTACAAAATCATGTGAAAGGGACTTTCCGCTCTGCTGCCGCCGCTGAGGTCCAACATTCAACTTAACTACACTAAAAAATAAAATATCTACATTGTAGTTGTTCGTATTGTAAAGATCTGTACAGAAAAAATACACAAAAAACTAACTTTATAAAATCTGCTGGTAATATAACAGACAATAAGGCAAAATTATGTACATGAAACACGTCAATATATGCTCAAACACCCTGTAATCTAGTCTCGCCAACAGGGACGCAAGAACTCTTTCAAAATAAGCTACGATAAATCATCTAAGGCCCAATAAATCCTCGGGGAGTGCTAAAAAAACGTCGTACCACCATAACCGTATTAAGAAAGAAAGATACATGGATGTCGGTATGTACATAAAGTGGCACTGCGCTTCAATTGAAAGCAAAACAAAACAAGCGTTTTCTCAAAGGGAAACCCAACACTCTACGTACATATTCTATTGAAAATTAGTATCGGATACAATTTTGTTCAGGTCAGTAAGTTCAGGGCAATAACCTTACTTCCTGCCATGCATTATGTCAGATGCAGGAAGGGGACATGAATCAAACAAAGCTCCAACACTGCAAATGGGTGGCAAAGGGAACATAACCCATCAGTATAAGAAAATAGATCTTGCAATAATTTACAATTGTGACAAATATTTCTAATAACCGTTATGTAAAGTTATACAATGCTACACAATTTTGATTTAAAAAGGAATTTGTGTTAAGTAAATGTAGTGTCAGAAATGTATCAGAACTGAACAGATCAAAATCTCGTAATGAATTAAGTTAAAAAAAAAAAGAAAAGAATATCAGGCTTCCTATAAATGCATGTCCTAGTAATAAAATTGAAGATTTCATTTAAGTCAGATGAGTAATTTAAAAATGTTTCTTGGCAAAGGCCAAAAAAGCAGTGAGGTTACTTTTTGAGTTATTTAGTACGATGTCCAAAAACAAGTAAAGGGAGGTCAGTACAGATTCCTCATTTTCCAACATTCCTATTTCTGTCAATACACTATTATTACATTTAGACATTTTGTAAATTCTAAATTCCTCTGTCTTTAAAATAAAAAAGTAATTTCCGCCTTATTAAATACAGGTAAATCTGTACTTAAAATAAATAACAGTCCTTTTCACAAAAAAGGTTGAAATTTAGAGTCCTTTCATCTTCTCCATGACCGACTTTCATCTTCGTCCTCTTCGTCATCATCCTCCTCCTCTTCCTCAAGGAGCATGAGAGAGCTCTCACATTCCTGTGAAAGCACGGTAACAAAGCAGTCAAAAAGGAGCACCATTTCATTCACAGGCATGCAAGAGAACCAACACAACTGCAGCTAAATACAAACAAATTCCTCCCCCCCACAAACACCGTTTTAACCTAACGCTTTGGGTTTAATAATAAAAAAAATCGAACTAAACCTCGGAACTCATAAGAAAGTTCTCAGTTGGATTTTCTGGTTCCAGACTTCATGTGATAGACGGCGGTTATCCCAAGCAAAGCCTTGTTTTGAATATGCGCATGGGCAAGGAACTGAAGATTTTACCTCTTCCTTCGACTCTTCCTCTTCTGGTTCAGTGGACACAGATTGCGTCTTCGGTTTGTACCACGACATTTGTAGAGTGCGGCCTTTGAACTTGGCACCTTGGTTTGCAGCCTAAAAGAGAAGCAAGTCCTAACTTCAGATTTTTTATTTTATTTGGTCTCGTCTTTTACCAAACATCTAAATGCAGTTAGAATGTACACATTTCACATTTATACTGCCCTCTGCTGGCCACATCTTTGTTGTTCGCTAGTCTGAAACTATTATTAATAAGAATAGGCGTTGCATGTGGCTCCTGCGTTTGATTTGGGTGTGATGACTGAAATGAAAAATCTCCTGAACGGTGCTTCTCCACTGCCGAGGTACTAGGCTTAACCAAAGCTAAAAGACAGGAACTGGTTCCAACAATCAATGGAAGCCATATACATAAATTCTGTGTTTATGCTTATCCTGGAGGGATACCTGGAGGGAGTCCACACCGCCTCAAAAAAAAGTGTCAAAACACATTCATGCTTCAGTCAAAAGTCTCTTTAAAATATTCATCCGGCCGATTATAAGAGTTAAAGTACTCACATCATCTCAATACATAAGCTGATGTCACTGTGCAATGTGAACTGTCAATACCAAATGGCCCCGCATAGTGCAAAAGCAGCACTTGCCCAGACTGCTCTGGACTTACATTTTCAGCATCGCCCCTGGTCCTGAACAGCATGACCACACTGGTAGCATCATGTTCGCGGAGCTCTTCAATCTCCCCAAATTTCTGCAGCACAAACAGAACACCGGTATAGATCAAGACAAGGTTGTTAATTTATCGTTAAAAAGAAAAACCCTAAAGAGTTCGTCTGACTTCTGTGATGGTGGCTTCTGACTTCTGTGACCATTTCCATATTTAAGAACAGAACTTCACCTTCATCATTTTTTATACCTACCACAAAGTGAGACATCAGCTCATCCTTTTCTTCTTTGGTCACCCCGAGGATGGCAAGGGCTCTTGGGCGATGGTCAACGACCATGTGGTTTCCCCCGACTCGCCCCCTCGCGATTCTGCCCCGCCCTCGGCCCCGCCCCCGAGTCAGAGTTACTTTGCCTCGTCCCGCCGGGATCAACCCTAAACGAGCAGCCTGGGAGACACACAGAAACAAAACCACAAGGATCAGACCCCAATACCAATCCGCTACCTTCTGACTCTGTGAGAAAGGCCTGGGTCAGAACCCTGGCAGGGGTCCTGCGGGTCCAAAACACTGGGATGCACAGGGTCCCTGTCAATAATTAACAGCGGTGATGGAAGGCATATGAGCAGCCGCTGTGGTGGCCCAGGAGGTTTGCAGCAGAGGACTACTTCCCAGCTCTTCTCTGACAAAGTCCCATCAAGTTTTAACTCTAATGTCTTGAAATGCATCAACGCAGGATCAGGGTTTTTAATTTGAATTCACCGTTCTGTATCCTTAGGGCTTGTAAAGGGGCTGCTGTTTGGGGCGGATGCTGATGTTAGAGGGGCGGGCCAATCCATTTTTCATGCCAGCTAATTAAGGTATGGCAATTCACAGGCAGTCGCCCATCTGGCGATGCAACACCCTGCCCCCCCAATACTTAAAGCCAGATTCTTTAACCCGTAACATTCAAGACGAGACATGGCTTCTTCCCCTCACGTGGGTCTTCTTTTGCCAATCGGCAACCTAAAATATGGCTCATCTGGTGTGAAAGGTTGGGCGAATTACAGCTAGACTGCTTGGGAAATCTTGGAGATTTAGTCTGATTATACAGGAGTGTGGAAAATATTGTCTTTTGAAGCACCCAAATTGCAAAACCAGCTCAGTTTTGGAACAGAAATGGCAACATTTTAAATAAAACTGGGAGACTCTCACCTCCACCTGCAGCTGACTAAGCCGTCTCTTTAAGTCCGTTGTGTCCTCTCCAGAACTCAGCTTTTTATGGAAATCAAGTTCTGCGTCTAGCAGCTCCTTTTGTGCCTAGCAACATATATTCAAATAGTCATGCCATATGAACGTGGCCAGACTTTATCAGACAATATACAATATATTATATGACACACACACACCTCCAGGTGTGCTTAACGCTAAATAAAAGTACCACTTCTTCAGTTGAATATAAAAGATAAATAGGATTATCAAACAGAAACTGGGCGAGACTGGGAATAGGATAAAATTTTAGGTTTCTCTCAATTTTACTTAATTTCAAGGACAAATGCACTAACTAAATACAGGCAAAGTCAATTTCGTTCAAAAAAGCAGACGTTTGCTAATTATAGCCCAAACTTAAGCAACGGGGCTCACGTCTATTTTGGTCTTGGGCTGGAGAGACTTGGCCACAGGGTCAGAAGTCGGCTTCATCTCATCCTTCAGATGGGAGATCTTGTCGCCAAGGTCCTTCAGAGTCTTTATGATTTTGGCCCTCTCCTCTGGCTTCATGTTCTTGTTTTTCTCAAGTCGGTTTATTAAAACCTGGATTTAAAAAATGTACATAATTAACATAACCGGTAATTGCGAAAACTTCTCATTGACTATAAGACTTGGAGTAACATTTACAGCCGTGTTTAAAGCCTATTTCGCAACGATACCAACCTTTTGACACTCTATTTGCTTCTCCACCATTTCCTGTTTCTTTTTCCTCATGTCCTGCTGCAACTTAAGCGCTTCCTGAAAGAACAAATTGGCAGTGGACTTAGACATAGACAGCGCGCACGTGTGTGTAAGTGTGTGTGTGTGTGTGTGTGTGTGTGTGTTGTGTGCAAGTGTGTGTGGTGTGGAAGTGTGCAAGTGTGTGCGCGTGCAGAAGCAGGCATTTTGTGGCTTGAAAACTCACCTGCTTCTTCTTCAAAGCTTCCTGGGCTTCCAGGACTTTAGCTGCTTTCCCCATTGTCTTCGAAGTCATTTTCAGGGCAGCTGAATTATACATTCCCTTTTGAAGGCTTGCAGAGGTAGTGGTGCCCTAAAAAATAAGTTTAAAAAAAATACATTAAAACACCTCAAACATACATACTTATATACGCACACACACTTTGTCCCAGTTTATCGAAGATTTTCTTTCCCCCCCGGGTCAGTATTTTAGCTGTGAGCCACGGGGAAAAAAAATCATTCAAATCCAGGCCCTATCCCGCGTTACATAGCGGGGGAAAAGCACTTTCTACATTCTGAGAGCCAAATCCTTATTTCTACAAAAGGCTTTTGAAGCTTCAGACATAATCGCACTAGACGTTTGTCTCTTGTTAAAAAAGGGAAACCCTGAATTATTGAGAAGCATGCACCTTCATGATGTGTGTGTGTGTATAGATAATCACACCCACATCGATACAATGGACTCACATCATTTTGTGCGTAGACGTCATGTTCAAAAGCCCAGTCAGGGAAGACCTTGTCGCATATTTGAGTAAGTGCCCAATTAGGATTGAACAGATACATTTTAAATGCATTGCACTTTTCAGAAGGGTCAAAAAGACAAAAATATAACCGTCTGTAGCATACTTTAAAGATCAACATTTATAAAAGGTAGTTGAGAAAGCGTAGAAAAAAGACATTTAAAAAAAAAAAAAAACGTTAGCACGTTATCCATTAAAAAAAAGACAATGATTGGATGAATGGGTAGGTGTTTTACCAGTGGGGCCTCTGAAGCAGGTAGGGGCGTTTCCCCTTTACTCCCAGCGGGGACCCCCAGCCGATGTTTGGCCATCTTGTAGACTGCATAGGGGCCTGGGCTGTGTGGTTTGTTGATCGCCTATAAAACGGATACATGCTATGTTTGTCTCCATTCAAACTCACTGACAAAATAAATCAGTCCCAAGGAACTCAACTAAGATTCACTTTTGTTTTTGTTTTTATAAAGGCAAATGATAATGTACAATAAAAAAAAAAATGTCAACACTTGCTGGGGGACTAATTAAAAACTTAAATTAATATCACCCTCTTTAAAAACAAACTTTGCTAAAGTAAACCATTTTCATTCTCCAAGAAAGGGGAAAAAGTAGGGTGGAGAAGCCAAAGTTTAGAGGGACGTCAGCGAAGATTACAAGCCAGTGATGTGTAAGGGTACACATTAAAGATTGAAGACGAACCAGAGAGCATACACTGACACATGTGTGAGGGAAACAAACACCGTCGCCCCTACCTTGTGGACGCCAGCATGCTGCGGCCCCATGGGGGCGCTCTGAGCTGGGTTCTGTGGCTGGTGTTGCTCGCTGTTCTCCCGGTGCCAGTAGACCCGTATGAAGCGGTTGTTAAGCACGGCCTCCGTGCTGGAGATGGCCCGTCGGGCCTCATCGTTCGCAGTATACTGGATCAGCGCGGCTTCTGGGTCGCCACCAAACACCACCTGGGCAAAAAATTCATTCCCGACCAATTCAAATTGGACTGTTGCATCTTTCTTATTCCCGGGCCTGACATTATTAAAGCCTTTAACCCCCTATTGCAGAAATCATTTCTTAGACTTTGACATGAACTGAACTCTGCGACCAGGTTGACAATGTAATATTTATCATATTGCATATACAGTTCAGTTATATATAATAAAAATGACACCTCACCTGAATGTTCACAATTGTACCGAACTTGCTGAAGTGCTCATTTAATTTAGTGATATTGTTGAGAATGCGGGGGATTTTACGAACTTCAAGCTTAGTGTTGGCATAGTGGCTCTTCTTCTGAAAACCAGGCTTGTGCTGATTATTGAAGTTTTGCCTGAAGAGAAAGAAACAGTAGTATTAAGAGAGAATTACTCATTTGCTTTCTTCTAAACGTTTGTCATTGACTGTTTACTGCAACACATCATTTGTGAACGTGTATTCATGATCATTTTGTTAACCAAGAACTACTTTATTGTGTCAAATATTATTTAAAAATATAATAATTTTAAAAAAGTATAATAATATTTTTCTGTTTTTACTGGTTCTATGGGCAAAAATGACCATATTTGTTTATATTGACATGCCATTTTGGCTTTCTAAACAGAGTAAGGCTAATCTTACTTCTCTATCCAAGGTTTCCTGACTGGGGGGCCCTCAGAGGTACTGAGGGGCCTCTTCCTGCTCTCCTGGTCATTGCTGTACCTAAAGGCATTGTTGGACACCGTCGACAAAGATGGCTCCGTCTGAATCACTATGTTGGCAGCTGAAAAAATAAACACAGCTATGTAACAATAACAATAACCTTGTTTGACATTAGCACCGCTTGACAGCAATTATATCCCCGGTAATAATAACGAGTGGGTTTAAAATAAAAGCCCCGATTACTTGAAAAATAGACTAGACTGGAATGGCATTTCGGAGGAGCAGTACCTCTGGAGTTTTGAGAGTCCATGTCCCCAGACGTCAGCCCAATAAGGTTGGGCCTCTGGGTCTGGACACGGGGGATGAACTGCCGATACTGGGGTCGACCAGGAGCGGTAATCCCCGGAGACTCAGGGTTATACGCCTCCTGGTCATAGTTATCTGACAATGCAGGACACAGATCAGTATTACAACTTAATGCCAAGCAGAGTCCTAATACGCTACCATTAGGTTGGTAGTTTTTCTAACAGCACCACCACCTGGACATAATTGTTCTTGCTTCTATAAAAACACGTTTTCCGATTTCACTCTCGTACTAATATCACACACACACACACACACACACACACACACACACACACACACACACACACACACACACACACACACACACA
>JAOYSI010009268.1:0-10554 GCA_025775065.1 Hiodon alosoides | reverse complement strand
GTTTGGGTAAATGGTGCCGCACCCTCATTGGCCCCCCCCCCCCCCCCCCCCGTTGTCTTAACAGCCAAAGCAAGGACCATGCAGAGTAAAACAAGCACCTCCGGCCAGCTCTGTGCATCTCCGCGGTCTGACAGCGGCGAGAGGCACGCCGTGTCCTTGAGCCCACGTGCTGGAACCTCCAGGGGCGGGGGAGGGAGGGCCGACCGGGGCGACACGAACAGCACAGAGCGGAACTTCCCCGTCGATCTCACAGAGTGTCCGATTAAGGGGCTTTGCACAGTGAAGCATGGGGGGCACCTGGTTGAACGGGCAATACATGTCCCCATCCACTTTATACAGTTACACAAACTGTGTTAGTAAAGGAAATCAAAACCCAAATAAAAGGACTTTACTCGGGGATAATACGTTGGGATAGTGGAGGTCTGGGTTCCAGAGATGACGAAATCCGAGCAGCAGCAGGTAATTTCCCCACCCCTGATCCGTTTCGGCTGTTTGTTCACTTGTCATGAACCTGGTGCGCCCCACATTCACATGCAAGACACATTAGCACGCGCCGCACACTCACATCTGCTCCTCTCTAGCCCTAAAGGGTTAGTGCAGTGTGGGAAATGGATTCATCTCTCTCTCTCTCTCTCTTTCTCTCTCTCTCTCTCTCTCTCTCTCTCTCTCTCTCTCTCTCTCTCTCTCTCTCTCTCTCTCTCTCTCTCTCTCTCTCCTGCACTTGTCCTCTGCTGTCCTGCATCCAAGTCTCAGGTCACAGCCAACTCCCCTAACTCCCTCCCGAGGGAGAGGTGAGGGAGTAACAGAGCGCTAAATTCCGCTGCTTGGCTCCTGAGCAGCCCTCCTCCTGCACAAACCCTCCTTTCTTCCCTAGGCCTGCGCATTACGCTCGCCAGTCCTCCCTCTCTCCATTTCGTTAGCCCTCAGCATTCCTTCTCTATCTCCATCTTCACCTCCTCTCTTTCTTTTTTCTACCTTTTTTCTCTCATTCCGTCCCTTATGTAATGCCTACCTCTGCCACTTTTCCTCCAATAACTCTTCTCCTGGTATCAAGAAGGCTGACGATGTCCACGATATGAATAGGCTGGAGAGAAAAAAATCTACACATCAAAGAAGTTAAAGGGCAGTAAGGGAAGAAGACACAAAAATAAGACATTAAAATAAACTAAACTGAAAGGACGAATGACCAACAATTGAGAGTGGGGATACATCGTGAACGGATAACACTGGTGACTTGCGAACAGAGGGCGATAAGCCCGAAAATAATTGCTGCGCATTACCCTCCTAAATGCCTGCACTGGTGAACTCTTCAGAAACAATACGTTGTGAGGAACACAAGAGTCATTCTAGAGCAAGAGCTCTCCCTTGCAGGGGACTGTTACAGCCGCTAATGTCTGTGGACTAGATTTATTTAATGGCAGGATGCATGGAGATGTGGAATCCCATTTGTCACTGGGTGCAGGGAGAGAATGGAAGAGTGGATGCACGCTGCAGCATTCGATCAGGATCCCCCCAAAAAACGGCTTCATTTCCGTCTTTCAGCCGGCTACAAAGCGCTTAACGATAGCCACGTGTAAAGGATCGATAACGGGGTTTAAAGCAGCAGTGTTGGAACGGCGCTTCTCGGCTGATTTGGGCTTGGTGGAAGACTAAAAAAGTCAGCGGAGTCAAAAAGGATACAGGCCTACGTCGGCGTTTTAGTGTAGGTGGGTTTATGGCCAACACTTTCTCTGTAGATTGAATCTCCCCCTGAGTCAGCAACCAAATATCTTAACAAAATGTATAAATCTTGTCCGTGCCCTCATTTTCAGGGCAGACCTGGAGAGGGTTGTCACTTTATTGCCCTACTTAATACTGAGGAGACCCAAAGGGTAAATGAGGGCCTAGGGCACTGTCTTTATTTCACAATGTTCTCAGAGCTCGGCAAAGTAGACAAATGGCTTGGTGAGAGGGTAAAGATAACTGGTCAGAAAAGAAAAAGTGCCATTAAATTGGCACTCTATGAACGAATTAAAATCAGCGGCCATCTTTGATACGTGCTGGGCATATGTAAATTAGATAACAGGGGAGGGAATTAACACGGAACCCCTGGAGCAACTGTTTTTTCACGATTTTTCTTCCTTTGTGCCCCCAAAGAAAAGCTTCCTTGGACTGAGCCATCTTCACCCAGGTGCCCTGATGTGCGGGGCTCACTTCACACGACAATTAAAGCTTTAAATAAAGTTAACGCGCACGCCCAACAGCTTTACGACACCGGCGTGATTAACATAGCGTTGTTTTATTTAGTGGCTCCGACTGAAGACGGAGAAAAGAGAGATATTTCATCCCCTAATGAGTAGCACCTTGCTGGGCAGGGACACCCTGGCGCGACACAATCCACGCTACATCAGTGGTTGTGTCACCTCTGTGAGCTGTAGCTGACAGACATGTTGGAGCAATTTCGGCTTCTGGGTTAGAAATGCGTTTTTTTTCCCCTCCCTCACACGCTACCAGGGGCACCATGGAGAAACCCTGCAACTCGTAGAGTTAGATTGCGCGTTTCACGCGGGCCGAGGAAGGCACAGAGCAGAGGAGAAACAAAACAAGAGCGAGTTCTGAATCAAACTCGGAGACGTTATTGCCAGTCGCAATAAACAGTACATGTACATGTTGAACGAGACTGTAACGACTGCATCTCTGGCAGAGTGATGACTGGGTACTGAGGGATGAGGGGGGAAGAATCCCCCAAAGCAGGGAAGTAGTTCCTATAAAACACTCTTCGGTCTGTCGCCGGATCTTTCCCTTGATTCGGCATGAAGCGCTCGCTCGTTCTGGTTCTGTATAACGGGGTCACGGGACGCCGGCGGACCGGAAGAAGAATGGAGGAAACGGAAATCGACGTGGAGTGATGAATGCACCCCAACTCGGACTCAGCATCTCCCTTCTTCCCAGATCCCGGGCTCCTTTTGTCAATTCCATTGTTTTAGTTTGGTGCTCGGGTTGGACGAGGGGGGGAGTCCGTGTATACTTCTTACATAACTCAACCGGAGGAATTTAACTGGGAGAATTACAAGCAATTGGGAATTCTCCATAGTAAATTGTTGATATGTTGTTCATTTATTGTTCAGTTTTGTACATTAGCTGTCGCATTGAACTATCCTATGTAAGACATTCAGAGAAAAGACTGATTCCTTTACGACTGTCTTGAGACTATCCTTGGCAACTCATCATTCAGTAAGTGTATAAACAGACATTAATCTTGTGAGAATCTCTAACTGTAATAAAAAGTTGTAGAAAAGGCTGCAGAAATGGTCTGTAAGGCCACCACATTACCTGTCTCCCCATCCTTTGGAAAAGCCAGCATGGTTGGCTCCCAATCTTGTTACTTGTCTGCCATCCGCAACTGTTTATGGAGAGATCTGTGAAACCCTTGCCCTGAACGCCCCACCACAAGCCGCCCCATTGCCACCACTCTGTTCCTCGTTATTATCACCGCAGCTCATTACTGTTTGTTCTGCTACAGAGTGTAAATCGCTGTATCGACAAAAAACTTAAAGAACCGCCACAGCATGAGAGACCAGAGAGTGTGTGTGGGTGCGGGCGGGTGCGTGCGTGTGTGTGTGCGTGCATGCGTGGGTGTGTGTGGGTACGTGTGTGTGCGTGCGTGTGTGTGTGTGCGTGTGTGTGTGTATGCGTGCGTGTGTGTGTAAGAAAACATTGAAAGCATTAACAAATACAGGTTCTATAAGTGAGGGGAAGGGTGAATATTGGCAATAAAAGGACAGCGGACAGGACCGAATGCATCTTCCTGTAACAACTGTGTTCTGAAATTTTGAGCAGGGAGAATCTAGAACACACTAAGGAACAGTTCAGGAACAGTTAGCATGGAATACATTAGGAATGAGAACACTTAAATGTGAGCTTTAAACATATATATTTGCGTGAGCAGTTTCTTGATGGAACATTTCATTTCGGTTGTGGGGGTAGCGTGTATGATATTTGCACAATCAGCAGCCATACGATACGTTTCTGCAGAGCCCTGAATTATTAATAGCGGAACATACACATAGTGGTTTGGGCAAGGTGCATATCTGCGCACCCTGTTTGTTTGGCGTGCTCTGTCTGTCTATAACTGCCCCCATTGGGCCGACGCAGGTTATATACCCTTATGACAGAGTCCCCTCATCAGAGAGTTTAGCTTTGAAATTACATCACCTCACCAATTTCTCAACTGTTGATCATGCACAGTTAAATTTGTTGGTTTTGAGTGCATAAAAGCTGTGCGTTGATATTTTCTGATGCAGACCTCTGATGGTAAAACAATTGCGTTAGACTTGGGGATCATTTTAGCTAAACTTACATCACATACTGCAAGCTGTGTCTGAATCTCACCACTCTCTGTCTTAATGCATAATCCCTTATTGTATTTTCTTATTTTTGTAGATTTTTACATTCCGCTTGTGTTTTTTGTTTGTGAACGCTACCACACAAGTTCCGATCCTGATTCACAGAATGAAAATAATAAAACTTGCCTGCACAAAACAGCGGAAGGACAAGTAGTGTCGTTGCCATGGAAATGGCGTGAACTTATAGTTTGATGCATTGTATACACTTCTGTGGCTGCACCAGCAAGTTTTATAGGGCCACATTTGTGTTATTGCTAACTCAATTTCGGTGAGTTTTCTTCTCCTCGCACCATGTTGTCGTTATGTAATTAGTATTTTAGTTGCTAAGCAATGCCTTGCACATCGTGCCCGCTCCAGTGTTTGAATAGCACCAATGTTAAATTAACTTCAAAAAGAGCAGCTCCCTAGCTCCTACAAGATTGCTTTTTCGAGCAGCTAGATTTGGAAATGCACAAGCAGTATAAAATGGAATTTGACTTTTACAAGCTTTTTGCAGGTGTTTTTATACTTTATATAATAAGAATTACTCTACTGGTTACATACAAAGAACACAATCATTTCATATTCTGTTGCACTGATGAAAAATCTTTCTTCATATCCCACTGGTGTTTGGATATTATCACAGTTGGCCTCTTGACTAAATACTAAAAGCTGGAGAGGGTTTCACTGCATTAACTTCCAGGTGACCTCTGGACACCACTGCCCAACCGAGTAATAAACTAAACACAAAGACTGTCAGAGCACCCACTCTGAAACCTCATGCAGAAACACAAGCTTGGAGACAAACCTTAGTTTCATCAAAAAACCTGAAAAGAAATACAAGGAAGTGCTACACATCTGACTTCCAAAAAAAGAACAGTGAGTGACAGTAGACAGAGATGTATTATGTGAGTGGGGCAATGTTAAAAGTACTTTATTTACACATGAGCACATTACGTGTATATTTCCATACATTTGTTAATTAAGTTATTTATTCATCTGTTTCTCATTGCCTGTCGTCTCTTTTGAATAATCTGAATGCGCTTTTAGACAAAGCCCACACTTTTAATAGCCAGACATTGCTTTTCTACCGCTGCTGTGCTGTTATTTTCCCTCATTATAAGTTTCTGTCCAATGTACGATATGGGATAGTCCTCGCCTCCAAAGTCCTGAGAAAGCATTGCACCCAATCTCAGATGCGTTGGTTTGAACCGCAAACATCTTGCTTGAGTCATCAACACCGATCCTGCTCACAAGGCAGCTTTGTCGGCCTCGGCCGTCCAGCGAACCATCAGGGGACCACGGTGACCGAACCACGGTGATCCTCCGTCTGTCCTGTCAGAGAAGGGAAAGTAGAGGCAAAGTGAGCAATGCAGATCACAACTGGTTAGCCCCAAGAAAGTTCTCACCTTCTTCTGTTCGAGGGGTGTCATCCAAACAAACTAATGCAAATTCCTCGGGATAACTTTATACATGAGTCGCAGGAATGAGGCGGGGACCCTGTGAAGCCCAAAGGGAATTACATTGAGCGTGTAAAGGTGGTTATCTCCTGTAGCCAATAGCCTTTAGTCAGATATACTGTGCTGATATACCAGGCAGCCCCTATCTGTTCAGAGACATCGGGTCAGCAAATTTCATTCAACTTGCAGGAAATCATTGCAAAATTGGAAAATTTCATCCAGTTGTGGAATCAACACCATACCATCTACTCAGAGATTACTGAAATGTGTTCTGTTTTAGCGCCAATAGTAGACTCTTTCAATGGCAACTTGGTAGGGTTGCAGTTTCCGCCACTGGTCTGATTCTGTTCTTTGTAGTTGTTAGACGCAGAGTGTGAATTCACCGGGATTGAAGGGGAAACTGTCGATGTGCGAAAGTGAGGGAACCTGTGATAGATGGATCAGAACGCCGATAAATAAAGATCAGAGGAAGTTAACATGCGCAAATGAAATATAAATAATCGATGTTACTGTGCTGTGTAGTCTGGTAAATGGTAGCTATGTTTCTGCTTTTTTATCTTTTTCTTCTCATTGGAATTTATTCAGACGGCTAAATAGCAAGGCAGCAGTTGAAACCAGAAAGTTGTGGAATTCACATGGCTGGAAGATGGAATGTAATAACTGTTAGACAAAGTTGAGTCAGGGGTCAATATTTTTGTCAGGTAATCAAATCGATAATCGGTGTTATCCGTGGGGCTGTAGTAACCAAACACTGTATAGGAGGCATTTGTTACCTTGTGGGGATTGTACTGAAAAATCACAAGCCAAATGTTAGGAACAGAATATACTGCTTATTTATCTGGTAAACTAAGCTTTAAACACCTAAATGCCCACCAAAATTCATGTAACAAGTCAGAATCAAAAATCCACAATACATTCAGTAGGTTCTCCTACAAGCTAAAGTCAAAACTTTTAAAATTCCATTTTTGATTTGCAACCAAATCTTCTTCAAACTCCCTCATTACAAGGCAGTTGAGGTACTTACAAACTCGTTGACACATACCCGTTACAGAAACTTTTATGTCCCGTGCCACCAGAGGGAGCTATTTGTATATACATTTATGACTCCCCTGGCCATTACCTAAAATTCTGACCACAGGTTCTGCCAAAGGTTACTGCCTAATCTCTGAAATAATACGACAGATTTCCCTCCCCAAGGATGGATTTATCCAGATACCACACACACATCTTCCTAATCCAACGCAAACACACACGCACACTTCCCCACTCAAATATTCACACAAAACACTGCCCACATACAAAGACAAAAATATCATCTACACTCAGTCTAGTCCCCACTGCCCGTTACACAAACACAAATTTATATACAACCACAAATGCGCTCAACACAATCACTGGGACTGCTGTAGCCCTGACAGTAGTTCAGATTAATAGGAGGGGATGGAAATAGATTAGCATTATGCGATCAATAATTCTTAGTGTGTTATAATTAAAACAGGATAGAATGGAGGATTTCCCTGATGGATGCCAAGGTCCGAGCGTTAAATGTCTCATAGTCAGCAAATTGGTACACTGATGCCCAACTGCTAAGACGCCAGGGCCCAACACTAAACACGGGCTGTCAGCACCAGGGCCCAATGCCCTCATCAGGGATAAAGCTGAAACCAAAGGTTATGAGACCAACACCACCACCAAGAATAGCAAACAATTGGGTACGAGACCATGAAATTACAATTTTTCCCCTGGAGTTCTAAGTCTTCCCCTAATTACAAAATCGGTCACACAATAATAGCCTAAAACACACAGCTAAGCTTATCGATTTGCGATGACTGGTCACTGGGAAGACTCATAGAGAAGCAGAATGTGTATTGAAACTGCTCTCACGTGCTTTTGAAAAGCTGGTTATCTGCTTCAAATAAATGATAATTCAGTTTTCGGATATTGAATGGTACAGAATGCTTGACATAAAAAACAATGATTTTGACCTGTTCATCTGAGTCCTAGCGTCAAAGGTAGGTATCCTACCATTTGCTATCCATGTCCCTCTTTCATTGGTAGTCCTAGAGACCCTTGCCCTCTGTTTTAGAAACAAGCATGTATGGTGTGTGCATACATGCAAGCGCTTATTTCTGATTATGTGAATGGGCCTGCATTTTACTGCAAAATATGTTTGTGCAGGTTTGCAGACATTGGAGGAACTTTTTCGCTTTTGTGGTCGCACGCCCCTTTCCCTTTCAAGTGAAAGTGCAATCCCTTGATTTGTTGAATTCGCCCCCACTTAATTTGATGAAACAAAAATCCTGTGACAGCAACATCGATTGGATTTTCAGTTTAGGAATAACTGCCTTCCCACTGAAGAGAAGGAGAGAACTTTGGTGAGATTAAGTCACTATTCAGCCCAGTCAATCAAAAGACCCCCCTCCCCACACACACACACACACACATGCAACATGCACATGAACATGCCAGCACCTACTTACAGACACGTGCACCCGCTCACATTTATACAAAAACACACAGACACACACGCGCACCCAGTCGGACTTCTTGAAGGTAGAGAGCAGCTTCTCTGTGGGACGAAGCATGAAAATGCAAAGACAACCCCCGTGCCACACAGTCGCTCTGCCATCCCCTGTTAAAATGAGAGGAAGTGTTGAGGCTTTAGGACACACACCAACTGGACATATTGGACACAACGACTCAGTGCTCACTCCTGTTTTCCACTTGTACATATTATTTCATTACAATGCATACATTTACACAGGAGGCAAACATCAGGAGATTTCCTTACATGTCCATGTGTAAGGTTGAAGTAGTTCTCATGACTTAAATAAGTTTTTAATCAAATTTTAGTTCAGTTTTTAAAGTCGTCTTTTTTAAAGGCCCACTTGTTTTATTTGGATTTCCTTTCTATTTCATATTTATATAGTCTTTGTTGTTCTATTCTAGTCAGAATTTGTTTCTTAATGCAAACTATAACATACAGTACATATCTGAAAAAAATACTGTTTTTCATTAATATATATTTTAATAAAATTTTCCTTGAGACATCATCACTGAATTTTCACTTTTAAAAGTTAAAAAAGGTGTGAATTTCATTAAAGTAAAGGGATTTAAAAAGTAGCGTTTGTATTACTATAAATATGTAATCCATACCCCAGTGAATAGAATTAATGAAAAGCTTAAACAAGCCTTCAAATTAATATGGGTACAATGCATCTGCATCTGCTTAAACTCACAGACTAAAAAGTCATACATCAGTTTAATAGAAGACATCTCCTCACATCAGTAAAATGCATATGAAAGCCAGCGTCTCATAAAAACTGCTTGTAATTCCTCCCTGTTTTCCCTGTTTCATTTTTATATCCCTGTAACTGGGCTCAGAAACAATAACCAAAGTAGCTATCATTTTCATCTAGTATAAAGTCATGCTGCGATCAGCTCTCCTGAACCTCTTCATGTCTACAGCAGTCAGATAGAGCAAATTGACCTGTGTGTGTGTGTGTGTGTGTGGGGGGGGTTCCTGCCTCACTGTCCATTATCCTTTAATGTTAATCTTGGCACAATCGAAGATTCTCACTTTCTCTTTAATTAAAATAGCCAATCTAAGCAAACGAGCTAAGCATCAAATGAAGGCTTTCCCAACCGTCTGTCAAACCACGGAGAGACTAATTACTTTCCCATGCCAACAAAAGTCTCTCCAAATATCAAATGATGTGTATTTGGCAGTGACACGCAATGTTACTTATGCAGCATTCAAAGAGCGCTTCAAACCCCTCTGAACCATTGCTATATTTCAGAGGCTTGTATTACTTTTTAAAGGCACATAGTACGGGGTATAGGCTTACTAGAACCTCTACCGTCCATTCTGAAGATCACAATGAACTATTTTACAATGATTCAGTCCCTAGCCACAAATTACACAACTGTCTTTTCCATTGACTGCATTGATATTCAATAAGGAAACATTCTGAATCAGCAATTATTTTGTTTATCTGTCGACTGACTTCAGTAACCCATGCACCATCTTTTTGCCTCTTAATTGGAAATTTAAAATCAGCCTGTCCTTCACCCTGCACTGGTAGCGCTGGAAACATGGTTAGCGTTGCTTACAGCTGACCCATTTTCTGCCTGGTTGGCTGAAATGTGTAAGGGGGCGGGGCATCCACTGGACCTTTGCGGTCGTTTCTCATGTGCAGTAAAGTGCAGCTGTTCCTTTCCGACTGTCATCCAGCTCTTTGACTTTTATAAGGTGAATGGAAGCCCTGAAGCCTGGCATTAAAAAAAAAAAACCGCTAGCTCATTAATTCCTCTGTCGCGGTACTCTGCAGAAAGACTCTATAACCCGGCAGGAATGGCCTAACTGCTGAGAACAGCCTTTCCTGCGTGCATCGATTTAGTTTGTTCCCCCGCCCCTCGCTCTCCCCCTTCTTTTTTCTCGCTGTGTACAATTTGCTATGTATTGAATCATCTAAATATCATAATGCTGGGCTGATGAATACTAACTCTACAAGGCCACTCTGTTTGATTAATGAAGATGCAGTTGCAGTTTGCAACAATAAACTAGAAGCCTTTGCTAACTAGAGGTTGGATATTTATCAAAGCTAACTGGTTGTATGAACAATGCATTTTGCAAGGAAAAATATTTATTTATATATATATATATATATATATATATATCTATATATAGAGAGAGAGAGAGAGAGAGAGAGAGAGAGAGAGAGAGAGAG
>JAOYSI010009267.1:0-11005 GCA_025775065.1 Hiodon alosoides | reverse complement strand
GTGTGTGTGTTTGTGTGACTGTGTGTGTGTTTGTTAGCGTGTGTGTGTGTGTGTGTGTGTGTGTGTGTGTGTGTGTGTGTGAGAGAGAGAGAGCATGTATGTGTGTAAGAGAGCCTGTGTGTGTGTGTGTGTGTGTGAGAGAGCATGTATGTGTGTAAGAGAGCCTGTGTGGGTGTTTGAGAGAGAGAGTGTGTGTAAGAGAGCCTGTGTGTGTGTGAGAGAGAGTATGTGTGTAAGAGAGCCTGTGTGTGTGAGAGACTGTGTGTGTATGAGAGCCTGAGTGAATGTGAATGTGAGAATACATGTGTATGAGAGCCTATGTGAGAGTGTGTGTGAAAGTATGAGAGCCTGTTTGAGTGTAAGTGTATGTGAGAGTATGTGTGTATGAGAGCCTGTTTGAGGTGTGTGTGTGTTTGTGTGTGCGTGTGAGAGCATGTGTCTATGAGAGTGTGTGTGTGAGAGAGAGTGTATATGTGTATGAGAGCCTGTGTGTGTGTCTGAGAGAGAGTGTATATGTGAGTGTGTGTGTGAGAGACACATTTGAGCCGACAGAGGACCAAAATGGCCTCTCTAAGTAATTCACTTTAACATGCGCCACTTAAGCACACAAACCGACACTCACTCTCACTGACATAGGAATACCCCTGCATTGCTATACAAACAGTATAGCCCTCTCTGCCAGTGTGTGTGAAGTGATGTGCCAGTGAAGCTCTACCTTACATTTCATTTCCTGTGATGGCAAGGAGGGGAGAAAGGGGAGGGCCAGTCAATCTGGGCAAAAGGAGAGGGGTGGCAGGTGGGTCTCTTCATATTGAGTAATTAAGGAGAGTGCACAAACTCACCCGCACCCCTCCCCCCAAGGGATGGTAAAATCTACCCTAACATTTCTGTCATTTCAGGGGGCTGCTGCACCTTCATAGACATAGATAGAATGTAGAATGTGAAAAGGATTTAGCAGATGATTGTACCATTATACAAAACTATTATTTAAGAGTGCTTGAATGATGATTTCGTGTATGTGTCAGGGAGAGCGTGAGATTAAGGGCGTTATATTTGAGTGTTTAACTGGGACAGAAAAGAAAACTACACTGATAAATTGACCTGAAGGGTCTTAGGGTTGCCTTTCTATTGCCTATCTATTTCTTATAATTAAGAATGTTGGGTTTCTACATACATTTCTGCATAAAGCATGCTGTGTCTAGGGTAATGGCGGAGAAAATGGTGTCCTTTTTTCAGCACTACAACCCCCACAAGGCAACAATCACAATACCAATTAGTTTGTGGTTGATTGACAGCATAAAGGATAGAAGTGATGGGCTTCGACAGAGGGGAAAGTGTCCTTCACACGGAACAAGAAAGCTCTTTGTTTCGTTTAGTTTTACAGTTTGTGTCTTCTGCTAAGGTCCAGAGGATGCTACGAGAAAACCTTTTATTATGTTTAATTTACTGTTGTTACTTGAACCTGGTCTAACTGTGAGCTTATGCCCTGGGACCCTGACATTATTCATCCTGACAGTGATGCTATAATAAAGTACCAGAACCGGGTCACACTCAGGCAGGGACACACTCAGTGGCCAGACAATTTCAATAGGAATTGAGTTGATTGCCCTGAAGTATGTTGGAACAAATGATAGTAATTAAAAACACTGATTTTCATCAGCAATATCACAATATCTATATTTTGTGTGGAGTAGGCTTATTACTGTTTTTTAATAAAGTGGCAAACCAGAGGGTAATACAAGAAAGAAGCTAAAAACATATGCTGAGCTCGGCCTTTATAGTTAGACGACAGTAACATATTGTGCATCAAATTTGTTTTTGCAGTTTTTTGGTGGTGGAGCAGAATCCCGTTTGCCCGACAGAAAATGGATGCGTACCTTAACATTTCTTAATGTTTGGGCCTAACTTCTGTTTCAATCTTCTGAAAAGGTTGAAAAAAATGTCTGTGTCTGCATTGTGTGCTTTGCCAGGTCAGCAGTGGCTGCGTGGTCCATATATCCACCCCACCGACAGGCAGAAAGTGCAGTGTGCGCAAGCGAGAGCGAGAGAGAGCGAGAAAGAGCGAGAGAGACGCATTCACAGGCAAATCTATAATAAGGCCCTTAAAAGCATCAGCGTGCTGATCCAGGGCTATTATCTAATTGCTGGTCTGTTAGTGATTGGCTGAGTACATCAATCTCTCTCTCAGGGTCCTCTCCTGGTTACTGCTGCTCTCATTTCAGTAACAAGGTTGAAATGTGAGCGACAGATACACAGAGGGGGAAGCTAATATTTGGTTTTAGTCATGGAAAAATGCAAAAAATTTAGGACAGGTAGTATGATAGTAACAAGCAGCACATCTACCTAAATCAGGGAGGACAAAATACTGCACTACTCTTTTACAGACCTTTCTGTGTCAGCTTAGAGTCTTTAACGTCTCTAAAGTCTGCGATTGAGCTCTCAGTGTCCTTTAGGAGGCGGTGCTCAATCCTAGTCCCTGACCGTGACCAGGTGACCGTGCCTGTGGCTTTTAGTTCTACCTTGTCTCTTAATGGTAGACCTTATTTGGGTTACAAATTATCTTACCTGATGCTCCATTAATTGAGAAGTAGCTCAAACACCCACAGACACTGCAGCCCAGGATAAAGTATGCCTGCAGTGCTTGATCGCCACCTAGTGATCATTACATGAAAATGCACTTTAAAACTTTCTGGTTATGTTCTGTCTATAGACTTAGCCCAGTCCAGCAGAAATGCCAGGTTAAGCATCACAAAATGATCCACAATATTGAACTACAATATTACAAGGCTCTCTGAACTGTAATCTAACCGGCATCATTTTTAAATACAAAAAGAAAAATCTTCACGGAAACATCTTTGAGCATCAATAACACTGTTTTAATTCCAAACCCAGGTTTTAACTGCCATTTACATAAGAGTTATGAATACTTGTGAATAACTTTACATGTGTAAAAACTGTGCTTGGAATCATCACAACTCCAAGCCAACAACATAACACAACAAGGAGACCGCAAGGTCCTGGCTCTGGAACATTACAAGCCTCGCCTCTCATTTGGTTAAACTAATCAGCTATTGGATAGCTATTGGATAGGACCAATACAAAACTTGGCCTTCCTCAATAACTTATGGCAATATAAAATTTATTGAGGTCGTAGTTAATATCCGAGTGAATGAAGGCGCAAATTCAAAGCAAAATCAAGAGAAAAAAAGATAAGATAAAAAATAAAGAGTTGAAATTATTATTTCACACACACACACACACACGCACACACACACACCTGTCAAAAGGACAGCAGTGAAGCAGCCTACCATCTTCCCCTCAGTGCAGTAAGAGCGGATACCTCACAAATGTGTATCAATGTATGTGATGGAGACTCCACATCTGTAGTAGTCTAGATTCATCACTAATGAAGGGTGGATGAACGTCCATCTAATTTAACATGGCTCTCATGATGACCATGTGTTGCACTTATCTCAGTGATGAGTGTTCAGAAAGGCACTTCTTACTGCATTGTACCAAGTGGGTTGTTTTGAATGTATAAGAGTCGATAATTCCAATGACAAAGTCATATTGAAGACATGTTGTATATTTAAACCTTCCAGGATGACACAAAAAAGTCTAGTTCTCCACTGTGGTCCTCGAACAATAATAAGTAGATAGTAGATACAGTTAACATCAGAAATGTTTTGCATCTTTACTTACTTCTGGAAACTAGAGATGCGCATCATTCTGTTAAAAAATAAAAAAATTAATTAACACACAGAGTTTGAATGCGCCTGTTTAAATGGCATCAATAGATTATATTAACGGTCTACGGTCTCAATTTAGCAACAAAAAGTCCTCTGAGTTTTATAGATTTAGTTGCTGCATCAAAGCAAAATCCGTTTTTAAATGTATAATAATCAATTTCTGTCCGATTCCTTAAAAATCGTGTGTGAACAGGTCGCTATCATATTATTTGTTTGCATTCATCATTTTTAGCGTTATTTTCTTAGGGCATGCAAGGTCCCACAATAAACAATGTTAAAAATATAGTTAGATTAGTCAAATTCTGTGTTTTCACTCAAAAAGCTTTGCTCTCAATGGTGGCTGTGATCGACCTCCCTCTTCTTTCCCCACACCCCTAACACCAGGGCTCAGAAAGCACTAAACCGCACTATGACTTTGCCCTTGGTAACTAGGGCGTTAGTTATTTGTTTGCAATGTGTAGTTACGTGGAAACTTGGATGAACTCTACACCCAATAATGCTTTTATGTGGAAAGTATTTTATTGATTCTTAGACAGAAAACATGAGATGTTAAAATTTGAATAACGAAAGAGAGAAGAGCAGAGGGAAAGAGAGGAGAAAGAGGAGGGAAAGAGAGGAGAGAGAGGAGAGAGAGAAGAGCAGAGGGAAAGAGAGGAGAGAGAGGAGGGAAAAAGAGGAGGGAGAGAATAGCAGAGGGAAAGAGAGGAGGAAGAGAAGAGCAGAGGGAAAGAGAGGAGAGAGAGGAGGGAAAGAGAGGAGGGAGAGATTAGCAGAGGGAAAGAGAGGAGAGAGAGAAGAACAGAGGGAAAGAGAGGAGAGAGAGAAGAGCAGAGAGAAAGAGAGGAGAGAGAGAAGAGCAGAGGGAAAGAGAGGAGAGAGAGAAGAGCAGAGAGAAAGAGAGGAGAGAGAGAATAGCAGAGGGAAAGAGAGGAGAGAGAGGAGGGAGAGGAGGGAGAGAAGAGCAGAGGGAAAGAGAGGAGAGAGAGAGAATAGCACAGGAAAAGAGAGGAGAGAGAGGAGGGAAAGAGAGGAGGGAGAGAATAGCAGAGGGAAAGAGAGGAGGGAGAGAATAGCAGAGGGAAAGAGAGGAGAGAGAGGAGGGAAAGAGAGGAGGGAGAGAATAGCAGAGGGAAAGAGAGGAGAGAGAGAATAGCAGAGGGAAAGAGAGGAGAGAGAGAAGAGCAGAGGGAAAGAGAGGAGGGGAAGAGAAGGGAGAGAATAGCAGAGGGAAAGAGAGGAGAGAGGAGGGAAAGAGAGGAGGGAGAGAATAGCAGAGGGAAAGAGAGGAGAGAGAGGCGGGAAAGAGGGGAGGGAGAGAACAGCAGAGGGGAAGAGAGGAGAGAGAGAAGAGCAGAGAGAAAGAGAGGAGAGAGAGAAGAGCAGAGGAGAGATAGGAGGGAGAGAGCAGCAGAGGGAAAGAGAGGAGAGGGAAAGAGAGAAGGGATAGAAGAGCAGAGGGAAAGAGAGGAGAGAGAAGAGGGAAAGAGAGGAGGGAGAGAAGAGCAGAGGGAAAGTGAGGAGAGAGAGGAGGGAAAGAGAGGAGAGAGAGGAGGGAAAGAGAGGAGAGAGAAAAGAGCAGGGGGAAAGAGAGGAGAGCGAGGAGGGAAAGAGAGGAAGGAGAGGAGGGAAAGAGAGGAGAGAGAGAAGAGCAGGGGGAAAGAGAGGAGAGAAAAAAGAGAATAGCTGCATGTCCGTTATTCCATAAACCCCTCTGCGTCTTACAGAGATTTTTTTATTTTTTTATTTGAATAATATAATATCTTGGCTAGATTCTTATGTCTATTTGAAAGTTAATTTACATTTTTAATTCTGGGGGACGGTGGACAGAAGGGGTAGTGATACACCTGCCGACAGTGGGACTGAACATTGTTTGGTGCTCTGCTTTATAACTTTTGTGAAATTACTGAGAACCTGACTCTTATATGCTTTTTGCATAATCTAAATTTTCTAATGGGAGTCACAATGCTCTCTGAAACTCACTGCATAACTCTCAAAAGACCACCACATTCAGTCACTGGATACAACTCATGGCCTAGGACTGTCCCTCGCATCACTGCACAGTGGACTGACCTATTTCACACAGACTTGACCTACAAGATCATTGCATCCATGAGGATGACTGATGACAGATTTTATTTTGACCTTATATTTATAGGCGACAGTTTTGTTCTCTTGTAGTTCAGAAGTGGGACATAATGCAAGAAAAAGGCAAAATATGATGGCTTCTGGTTGTTTAAAAAATGTTTTAAGTTCTGGTGAAAAAAGAAATCCCAAAAACTGGGGTCCAATTCTTAAAGTTTATTGAATAATTATACCATTTAGGAAGGTTACCTGTCCCCTCACTTTATTTTAATTTTTGTATAATATATTTTACAGATGCATGCCATCTGTGATGTACCTATGCCAGGGTAACCAGGCATTACTAAAACCACAGTAAACAAGTTTATGTACAGTATGGGCTTCAATTCATGTTCTCTTTTTACAGTGGCTTAAATTGCTGTTGCCGTTTCTCCACGTGTGTGTATTTTGCTTTCACATGTGTTTTTGTTTTTTACCTGGTGTTGGAGTGAATGGCGAGACGGCCAGCTGATGGTAACCTTGTCTTAATTTTAATTTTAAGTGCAATAGTCAGTAGGAGGTGCAAAATATTTTTTTAAGTGACAGTGCACAGTTGTTTGTATGTTTGTGAGTCCTATAGATGATTGTGGGGGTGAGATGTTGGCTGGTACCAGGGTGTTCAGGGCTCTGACGGCTTGGGGGAAGAAGCCTTTGCAGAACCTTGTTGTTTGAGTCCCGATGCTGCAGAACCTCCTGCCAGATGGTAGAGTGACAAACACACAGTGCGGTGGTAGGGGTCCTTTATAATGGCAGAGGCTCTGCGTACACATCGTGTCTGGAAAATGACTAGGATCTCACTATCCTCACTATGCATTGCAGGGACTTGCGTTCGTGTGCTTTGCAATTCCCAAACCACATAGTGATGTAGCTGGTCAGGTGCTCTCCACAGTTTGGCCTCACCTGCATTTTACCTTTTTAGAATTGACACTTTTAAAGGAGGAAATCTGTTCTGGATCGCAGGGGTCTGACTTTCAACAAGAATGGAGTGCATGTACATTTGGATTTTAGTGTTTTACTAAAATCTTGTGTCTGCTAGTTTGTAAATTAAATTTTATTTTGGTTGTAAACCTCTCCCTGTGTATTTTGTGGTGTTCTCAGTTGGTCACTACATAGAATCTGAGTTCCTGGTGCTCTGTCACCACCAGGTGGCGTAGTCGGGGTCATCGTCAAATGACACAAGTGACCTCCCTGTGAGTTATATAGCCTTCTTTTGTACCAGGATTGACCAGATTGACCAGATTGACCCCATCCCTTACAGAATATATACCCCAAACCCCCCAAAACAGCACATACACCGCTCCACACCTCACGTACACCTCCCTCAAGAACCGCACCTACACCCCACTTACATCCCATCAACTGCACATACACCCCACATCCCCTCAAACAGTACATACACCCCCACACACCTCACGTGCACCCCACTCATGGCACGGACCACCTCTGACACTTTGAGACATACTGAATAAGTCCATTCATTTTTTTATGGTTTCATATTTTTTGAGTTGCATGAGTTAATAAAATGATAAAAGGTATGGATTACACCAGTGAAATATTTATCTGTGAACTGCGGTTCACAGATAAATCCTTTATGGGCAGAAGGCCCTGCCTTCTTTTCCAGGACAATTGGCCACATAGAGAAATGGAAAGTTAAGCCGTTAAGCGTTTTTTTATATTAGCGGAAAAGCCATAAAGTCCTGTAACCCTCCTTAAGTAATCTCAGAGCTCCTTGGTGCCACACCTTAGAGAACAACAAATACGAAATGTATTTGAATAAAATGAATAAAAATCTTTTGTTCGGCATTTCTAGTAGCACAGATCATTTCAATGCTTCCAGTTTCATGGAAACCTACAATAAAAGTTACTTATATAAAAGTGGTCCCCATTGCGTGATTTAATCATGCTTTTTCCTTTTAATAAATCCCATTTCTGAACCTTTGCTAATGAGAATCATCCCATTGACCCCACCGTCGGGGGATTTAAAACCAATTCATAACCGCACACTGTTTAAGCGAAGAGAAAATTAGTATGTGAAAAATTAGCCAGTGTTTCTGTGATAAGGACTGCAATCTCCCTATAAATATAAATTGTGTTGTCATTGTGAAGAATTTTTCATCTGGTATTAATATTTGAAAACTGGTATTAATATTTCAAAACACTTGAAACAGGATTTGTCTTTGTCCATATAGCTTTTGCATTTGTCATAAACCTTATAGCTTAATAGGTAAATTACTTTCTTATACTGTGAAGATTTGAAGAGAGACCAATACAAATAGACTAATAAGATGACAAGCATCAGCTACTGTATCTAGAACTGTCCAAATTATTAAACCAAATGAATGAAAAAAGTGAAGAATTTTTCAAACTCTTCACTCTGGAGAACAGTATGTATTCTTAATGAACATGTTTACATATTATAATTTTTTATAATTTGGATAAATGGTTGCGCACCTACCATGTTTATGAGTTGTTATTCTGATCTGTGTGCTGAAATGAGATGATGATTGATTAATATAAAATCTTTCTCTATGAACCTGGTTCGGTGTAGTGGCCATCAGTGGATACTCTCCAACACATTCCTGCCACAAATAACTCAGTCAGAGGTTTCTAACCCTAATAACGCTAATAAAAGAGATGAATCGCTTATCATTGTGTAGTAGTGTGGCAATAACATACAATATGTACAAGCGGAAAAAGTTTCTCCCCCCTAAATTTTTCCATCTTCTTATCTCTCACAGGCAATAAAATTTGGTAGCCTGGCTACTTAATCACTAATGCCTTTGTGAATTATTGGAAGCTAAAATTGTTTTCAGTTGTGCTGCCGTAGTGTTTTTAAGTGTTTGTGTCTTTTGTGTTCGAGGGAGTGTGTGACTGAGTTTGTATTTGACATTGGGAGTATGTGTCTGTGTGTGTATTTTATATTGGGAGTGTGTGTCTGTGTGTCTGTGAGCATTTGAAATAGGGAGTGTGTGTCTGTGTGTGTTTATTTGACATTGGGAGTGTGTGTCTGTGTGTTATACTCAGTCAGGAGTTCCCGGGAGCATAGACTGAGCCCTTTGAGCTACAAGCTTTGGTGTAAACTTGTGTGATTCATTTCTTATGAGGATTTAGAGAAGGAATTTGGCAGAGCAATAAGAGATAAGAGAACTCTGTAGAAACGCAGTATCCTTATCTTCACTTATGCATTACTGTGTCTGTAGTAATCCTTGGTCACTTAGTCATGTGATTACAGATACCATGACAGAAGAATAAATAAATTGACGAATTGTTAATGGTTAAACTATCGGGGACGTCATGTAACACAGTGTTACACTAAGCAGTTCCTGGTTTTTACCTCAGTCTTCATCAAAGATAGTCTGCTGAGTAAACACTTCTGAGTAAAGACTATTTGGAATTGTCAGAAAGCCTCAGGGACTGTAAAAATGGCACCCTCGGGTGCCCTAGTTGCCCGTGTCCTGCTCTGGATGGTACTTACCACTACAGGTAAGTCCCAGATATATGTACACTCAGCAAAATCAAATAAGGAATTCTCTTTAAAATACTTCAAATAGTATTTTGAATGAATAAAAATGTTGGTTGTATACTGTGGCCAATTGATACTATATTTGATTGGATTCCCATAAAAAACAAATTATTATTATTTTTTAAAACTATATTTTTTACTTAAAAAAACTTTCTACACATATTTAGATAATTCAAACTAATAACTCAGTCATCATATTAATCTACTCTAAGTTGTTGTAGCATTACTGTTTTAACCACAAACAAGAATTATGTTCTGATTTTGTTAGAAATGTTTTATATGAACCAACGTCTGTTCAAGGAATTTTTGAATCCAACTCTATATGGACAAGTGGTAATAAAAAGTAAAATGTGGATTTCTTGTGGATTACAAACATTTTTAGGTCATGTTTGTCCATGAACCCTCATAACCTCATATACATAATTTTTTGTAACGCTAACATTTTAATGTTTGAATACTAATAAGCATAAGAAAGTGATTGGGTCACACTGATAGGTCAAGGTGGGTTGAAAACTATTGGGATAGGGAACGTCTATTAATTATTTCACCTTCTCTTTCAAGTTACTCACTGATGATTCTGCTATTCAGCAATATCGCTTATTTTTTATTATATAAAATATTCATCAAAATGAAAAACTTACATATTTAAGAAGTATATTGTATATGCATAAATCCACATCACATCATACAAAATACATCTGAATAATCAATAATGCGAATATGGTATGTACTAAGATGAAGGAATGATACATTTTTTATGTTCTAAAATTGTATGCATGTTATATAATATATTTCTTTTACAGAGCACAAGACTAGTCAAAAGTAAATGTCTAACAGAAAAAAATAGCAATAAAGTTAATCAATAAAGAAATGTATCAATACATTTTGATTATGGAATACAGTGTCTTGCAAAATAGTCCACTTGAACAATTTCAGTTATTGCTTGAGAAAAGTTTCTCAAGCAATAATAATAAAAATAATATTATTATTATCAATTATAATTGATAATTGCAAGTGAAAAATAAGGAAAGGGAGAGCACTACTTAATATGAAAAGTTACCATACAATAAATATACACACACAAACACACACATACACATATACTGTATATACATTAATTATTTATATGTAAAGAAAAATAAAAACATGTTTTCAAGATAACAATAAACTAATGTTAATCTGTATTAAACAGGAAAAATTCTTGCAACTACTGAAACACAAATAAAAACTACATATATAACAACCAAAGATAATGATTCCAACAATGCCAATAAAGGATTAGAAATGGATTTCTCACAAAGAATATCAAAAATTAAAACGGAAACATCTGCAACAACAAAAACTAGAAACGCAAAGTCCCCTGAGGACCTCGAAAATGCCTTAGAACTTTCAAAAACTAAAACCTCTGGCCCTGCAAGTAAACCTGCAAATTCAAAATACACCACATCAAAAAACCCTGACCATACCATAGAAGAAAACGCAACAACAAGTGGAGAAAAAGAAGCAACTGGAATGACAACAAGTGTTTCGGATGGACACACTATTTCAGAACAATCAACTTTGATAACCTCTTTCCCTGCAAGTACACCTGGGGGTTCAGAATACACAAGTTCAG
>JAOYSI010009266.1:0-25948 GCA_025775065.1 Hiodon alosoides | reverse complement strand
CCATGTCAAAGCCCATGCCTGTGTCATTGTAAATAACCATGTCAAAGCTCATGCCTGTGTCATTGTAAATAACCATGTCAGAGCCCATGCCTGTGTCATTGTAAAAAACCATGTCAAAGCCCATGCCTGTGTCATTGTAAAAAACCATGTCAGAGCCCATGCCTACAATATATCCAATGTCGGTAACTGTGCCCGAGCCTGTGTCAGTGTTAATGCCAGTGACAGTGTAAATTCTTGCCATCACCACCTTCTTCCATACTTTTCCCATCTATCACTTTTTATTCACTAGTTTTTGTTCTAATAAAGGGATAGGGTTTGATGGAGCAGTGGATTCCTGAGGCTAAGCCTAGGGTGGGTTCTGTGCTGCTGAAAAGGTAAGGGTACTAATAAACAATGCAAGTTCACAACTCCGTGTACATTTATCCTGTGCCCGAAGACTGTAGATTTGTGGCTCCACATTTATTTTATCCAGTATTACAATGAAGGCCAGGATGAAAGAAAAGAAGAAGAAAAAAAACACTAACATGAAACGCAGGCTTGCCAAACATCTGTGCATGGCCTTACTTTAGATTTTAGCCAACGCAGTGTTACCAACCCTGCTCAACACTTCAATGGGACTTGTGTGCCACAGCACTGCTAAACAGTAGCTTTTGGTTAATGTAAGGAGACAGAACTCTCATCACAGACCCTTCAGAAGGATCCATTTCTCTCCGCCAACTGTCACCATAACAACCTACAGTACTATGACAAAATTAATATTTAAAGTTCAGCAGCCACCCGGATGGCTATCTGTCATATCACCCGTGCTAGAATTAGTTCCTCGTTTTCGTTTGTAATGGGACATATGTGTAACGCTCCATTTGCCTTCCAAAACCATTCTAAGAACCGCATATTAGCATAACAGGATACATCCGGTTTTTGAGGTTTCCTCAATTCAGTAGAAGTTGTGTGTATTGTTAAAAATTCCCTTAACCATTTTTGGGTCAGACTTGACTTGTCAAGTGATGATCACTTTTTGATGATCACTAATAAAATAGCGATAAGCTAAAAATATGATAATGTAATGTAAGCATAAACAAAATCTAAAAATAATCAATACGTATTAATAAGTCAGATGTATTTCACATCTATGTGAGAGGTTTGCATCAAACACACGCGCCCACGCCACGGATCGAACTAATGGGATAAATATGAAAAAATATATGCATCTTCTAAAAGATAAACAGTGTGTTTTAATTTAACACTCATCATCCATAAACGGATTTTTGAGGTACCATATATTTAAGCATATACATAGACCTATATTAATCCACCGGACGTTAATATAAAAATAAAATATCAGCAAAAAATTTACTTGCATGAAATATGTCTTATATTGCAGATATATTTGTATTATATAGATGTATTTTATTCTACAGACACACGATGACCACTGACGACTTACGAATGATCGCGTTTGCTAAGACACAAACGCTATATCCAACGTGAATATTTTTACATTAACGTTACAATTGTTAGAATTGACTACTTCAAGAAATAATGCAACGAGAAATGTTTTTCTTTAAATGCTATTTCAACTAACAAGAGTACACTCACAGATTGCGCCACCGAAAACATTCGAACAAAATGTAGACACACGGTGTAATTTGACAAGTTCTCTTTGCCTAAACGTCCTATCGCCTTAGCTTTCTTTTCCACGGTATTTTCGCCGCACATGACATTTTACAATTCCATTTAGTGGTTGTTTTTGTAGTTACAGCGACAGTTTTGCTTGCGCCCCCCTTGCATAACCGAGTTTACTCGAGTCGAAGTAGCTAAACTAGCTTCCGAAATGTTTCGGTGTAAGAGTGCAAAACAAACTTTTGGAAAAGCAATACAGGCGGACGGCATCACCAAAAACCAACTACAAACACGTTCAAACATTACAAACATGGCCTGATATGTATTCAAAGCCTATCAACAATCGACCTTTCGGTCATCATCTCTCAATTCTCTGGACAAAGTAACGTTCATCCCACACATTAATAACACCCCGCTCTCCCGTTTTCCGACTTTCCATTGGTTCTCAAAACGGTCTCCTGTCAACACATTAAACTACGCACAGATATAACACTTGGTTTTTTCTACTTTTTCTACTGCCATTGCTTTGCGCTCAAAAACATGTAAAACTGCTAATATAATTGCAGCTGAACGAATACTTACGCGACGAGAGGAAAATCAAAGAAAACGTCACTTTGTTTCCCACAGAATAATTATCGGATAGCATATTGGGAACCAGCGACGTAACAGCTCGGCGCTGAATTGACCGTCTCCGACAAGAAATAGTACAGGTAGTGTTTTGTGCAGTATGTTTTCACTAATCCTCCGATTCCGACGAGGGCTGACTGCTGGCATTTCTCAGAGGCACGGTTCAGGCGCGCGCTCTTGTGGTCAAACAGAGGACAACGACAATTTAACCTAAGACAAAACTAGCTGGCTAGCTTTGACAACTTACACGTAACTGCATTTTAACTAGTCATTGCAATGCAATCTGTAAATATGAGTGTAACTGTGTCGTATTGATATGATCTATTCTGTTACTATTCCCATACAGTGTTTATTCCTCCGTAAATGGGAGGATTACTTGAAAATCCGCGTCTTTCTCTCTACGGAAGCACTAGTTTTCTGGCCACGAAATCACACGGCTACTGCCTTCGTGCAGGCTACCACTTAGTATTTGGATAGAAAAAAAATCACTATGGGATTAGCCTTATCAACTTTTAAACGTGCTAATGGTCTTATATTCTCTCTATAACAGTCCATCATTCCAAAAGAAAATGTTATCAAGGAGTATTTTGGTCTTTTTTTTTGTACTCGAATTCGTTCTGATGCGGAATGCTCTGAGTATGCGCCGCTGGCTCTGCATAACCGATATCTTCCGGCGTTCTGTTACCTAAGCAACAAAGGAGAACACTTACGCAAAGTCCCTAGCCCTCTCATTTTCTAATAGAAATATCTAGATGTTACACGACAGTTTATGGCCTTACTGAATTCTACAAAGACGTGGAACTGTCTGGAAAGTTTGTAGCCTGCAATATAAATAGCTTGGGGGACGTAAAACGCTGTGTCAAGTTACCTTTTTGCTTCGTCAATTTTAGACCTTGGGAAACTGGACGGCACATTGCTTTGCACTTATATTGCTAGTCACCTGCATAACTGGTGTGGTCTATAAAAATATGTCTATTGTGGGATTTGATGTCGGATTTCAGAACAGTTTCATCGCTGTTGCCAGAAGTGGGGGGATTGAAACGGTAACAAATGAATTCACAGACAGATGCACGCCGTAAGTTGAGACGTTTATACATTTGCTGTTGTTGAAGATAAAGGTGAAGTCTACTGGTATAGCATTTATTTTTATTATAGTTTTTACTAATGTTCATAATTAAATAAACTAACTTAACACCATTTATTAAATGTATTTAGTATTTTGTTTTACAGCTGGTGACTACAGTTATCGTATCGATTACGTTATTATATTTTGTTTAAGGATTCAGGGAAGGATTATTGTCATCATCATTATTTAAAAAAGAAAAAATATGTCTAAAACCTTTTAACATTTATGGCAGTTTGTGCTTCAGATTTATGGAAATAATAAATTAAATACTGCCCTTGAAAGATTACCTGTTTTGAGGTACAAGTGTTTGACGGTTTAACGTTTATCTTTGAGTCAATCTATAATAAACTGGATAGTTTGTTCCCCCGCCCCACAATGTAAAAATTGCATGTTTACAGTGCGCTTTTAGGCGTTACCTCTAGGCGTGATACCTGGACTGCTTTCGTACCTGTTAAAAAACCATTACCAGATTAAATGGTGTAAACGCGAGGTCATTATTGATAAATTACCGTAATGTCTATTTGCTATTTTCTACCGCTATGGACTTGGAGGCCGAACGCTTGATCACCCGTTACATTTCCTTCTCATGTTTAAAGCAAATAATTGTAACAACAGAATGTTGAACGCAGAATCCCATATTCTTTAAAAAAATGTAAACCAGATTCTTAATGACTGTGCTGCTGAAAGCAGGTGGAATGTGGAAACCTTTAATGGGTATGCTACAATCCGTATCAAATCCTGGCTAGAGAGCCTGGTCCAGTTTCCGTTCCATTTTTTCAAAACTGAGTCATTATCTTCCAGCCGTGTGATTGGTTAAGGATTGACCGCTAGGTCTCAGGGGGACGTCTCAGTATAATAGTACTATATGAACAGTATACAAAAAAAGAGGCACTTAGATGGATTTGATCGTTTTTATTTTTGTTAAACGTTGACAGACATGAAACGTATAAAAAGCAAATTATAGGGTTAAGAAAATCACAATGATTGTTAATTTATACAGGTCTGTGGTGTCCTTTGGATCCAAAAACAGAGCTATTGGCAATGCTGCAAAAAATCAGGTAAAAATCCCTTTTTATTTTTCATTCTGGAGTTCTAAAAAGATAATTATCATATATTTGTTTTCCATTTTTGACACAACTGATTTTTAGACTGCATTTTCTTTTGCGTTAATAAGTTGCGAAATACATGCTTGTCAAACATTACATTTCAAAAGCTGGTTGTTTTCTGTTACAGAACTCTTCTTGCCTGGTTCCACCAATACATAAGTTTGATGAAAATGAACTGCGTGTGGAAGTTTCTTGAACTCGTCCCTGTTTTCTCTTTGTAGTTGATAACAAATGCCAAGAACACCGTGTTCAACTTCAAGAGATTTCATGGCCGTTCGTTCCATGATGGATTTGCCCAGAGTGAAAAGGCCAACCTACCCTATGACTTAGTGCCAACGAATGATGGCAGAGTTGGAGTCAAGGTAGGTTGCTTCAATTTAGAGGACCCTGCTATGAGGCACATCAGTGGACACAACTGTTCCAAACTTCCTAAATACTGTCTGTTAGTACTTTATGCCTTACATAAGGGGGTGGAAATTCATGTTTCTATGAGTAGGTTTCAATAAGGTTTAGATAGATTTTGGTTTGTTGCTGGCACAAATTCGTAGGAGGTACACATTTGTACAGAATGTACTTCTGTGTAACATCATCAGCAGCATTTTAAAATTTAGGTCTATTGTCTATTTAGGTCTCATACTTGGACAAAGATCACCAGTTCAGCATGGAGCAGCTTACTGCCATGCTCTTGACCAAGATGAAGGAGACGGCTGAGGCCTCCATACAGAAGAAAGTGGTAGACTGTGTCATTTCTGTGAGTGTTCCGGATTCTTGCTCAATATCCGCTGTAGATTTAGGTTGCATGTTCCACTCAGTGTCTCTGGGGGAGATATTAATCCATTTTCCCATTTTCCCAATTTTCTTCTTTTTTTTCTTGGAAATGGAAAGAAATAGTGACTAGTCTAAACTGTATCTCAGTATCAAACAAGTTTATTTTAATACATTTTCGCACTTCCTAACAGATCCCTGCCTTCTTCACCGATGCTGAGAGAAGAAGCCTGCATGATGCAGCCCAGATTGCAGGCTTGAACTGCCTGAGGCTACTGAACGATACTACAGCAGGTCCAAGAAGAACATCAGCTCGCTTGCATAATTTTAGCAAACAACTTAATTTTAGAAATAATCACGCCTTCACACATATTTCTTGTTTTTCCACCGTCCAGCTGCCTTAAATTATGGAATTTACAAGGAGGACCTTCCATCCCCAGAAGAAATTCCCAAGATTGTCGTTTTTGTCGATATGGGGCATTCATCATTCCAAGTGTCAGCCTGTGCATTCAACAAGGGAAAACTAAAGGTAAAAGCCTGGTTACTGGTTACCTAGTTAATTTGCGTTCAACCAGAGGAAGCTAATGGTAACGGCCTGGTGTCATGTGATATTAATGTTCAGGCAAACACAATGCTGTGTCCTTCATCCACCACAGGTTCTAGCCACAGCCTTCGACAGTTGCTTGGGCGGAAGGGATTTTGATCAGCGGCTGTTGGAGCATTTCTGTGCTGAGTTCAAATCCAAGTACGGACTGGACATAAAGCTGCGGGTTCGAGCTTTTCTGCGGCTCCAGCAGGAGTGCGAGAAGCTGAAGAAACTTTTGAGCAGCAACTCCTCTGACATCCTACTGAACATTGAGTGTTTCATGGACGACAAGGATGTGTCGGGCATGATGAACAGGTAGGCTGTCTGCAGAGTTCTCGTTTTCAGAGGATCAGACAGTCTTCTTTTCTCATGCAAGAAAACATTCTCGGGAGAACATTCCCACTACTAATGGTACTCAGCTGGTCTGCCACAGGGCCCACTTTGAGGAGCTGTGCGCGGACCTGATTGAGCGCGTATCTGTTCCCCTGGAGTCGGTGATGGAGCAGGCCCAGCTGCAAGTGTCCAGCGTTAGCGCCGTGGAGATTGTGGGCGGAGCCACCCGAATCCCTGCCGTCAAGGCACGGATTGCTAAGTTCTTCAGAAAGGATGTCAGCACCACGCTGAATGCGGATGAGGCTGTGGCGCGTGGCTGTGCTCTGCAGGTGAGCTGGGCTCCTGTAAGAGTTATTGTTATTATTCTGAAAATATGTAAGAACCGCAGTGCGTATCGTGCACTACACGGTGGAAATTCTGCAGTGAATATTGTGCTGTGCACTACACGGGGGAAATTCTGTAGTGAATATTGTGAAATGCTGTGCGTCCCACACAGAGGGAATTTTGACACTGATTTTGTATGTGGCCCATACCGCCTCCCTTCCCCATTCTCCACAGTGTGCCATCCTGTCCCCAGCATTCAAAGTGAGAGAGTTCTCCATCTCGGACGTCATGCCTTTCCCAATATCCTTCTCCTGGGGCACTGAAGGAGATGAATCCACAGGGTGAGCGCACCACTGCAGCTGTCACTCAAAACCTCAGAAGGATAAACTGTTGGGCACATTTCACACTCTGTCTCTGCATTCTTTCTTGTTTGTTTAATTGCTTCATTTGTTTTATTTTTACAATGCAAACAAGTTTGTTTCCCCTACAGATGCCATGAGGTTTTTTGCAAGAATCACACGACTCCGTTCTCCAAAGTTATTACCTTTTATCGGAAAAATCCCTTTGCAATTGAAGCCTTCTACTCAGAACCATCATCCCTTCCCTACCCTGAGGCCAAGATTGGTAAGGATCACTGAAATGCAAGGCAGCTTTGGGTTCTACGCCTGCCAACGCCAACTCCCTGGATTCCCCTTCGTTCGACCTTTCAGGTGAATTTGCAGTTCTGAACGTGCCTGCTCAGGGGGATGAGGAACAGCCGAAGGTGAAGGTGAAAGTGAAGGTGCAGGTCAACGCAGACGGGGTTTTGGGCGTGACCTCAGCTGCTGTGCTGCCCAAGGTGGAGGCGGACAATCACAGGAGCGGTCTGCTGGGTGACGCCGAGGACGAGGCCTTCGGCCAAGATGACACGAATGACCTGGACGCACAGGTATGCTGTCCAGGTAATTCTCTGCATCGGGGGATCGGGGGTGGTAGGGGAGACCGGCTATGGAGGTGCCACAGCAGAGGTGTTAGTGATTCTTGAATTAATTATTCCTGCAGTTCCTCCGTTTGGTCTGCTCTAGCCCATGAACCACCTAACCACCAAAGCAGCCAGTGTTAATTTCTACATTTGCACATTGAATTTCCTTTGGCACTCTGGACATGCACACATTTCTAGTACACCTTTAAATTTGAAGATCCACTTGGAGCAGAAACTTGCTGTGGTTATGCTGTGGCGCACCCAGACATATTATCTAAGGGTAGTTTAAGGGAACATATGGTAATTTAACCGCTGAAATTGACAAATGCAAAGCATAGTATCAGCTTTTCCCTTCTTCTGGTCTTGCGTGGTTCCGAACGTTAAAGCTAAGCTGCACTGTTGTGTTTTGCTGTGTTTTCTGTTTATGAGACACTTTTTTTTTTTTTTCAGTATATAATGTAACGGTAGCTTTTGGACTGCACTCTGGATTGTCATGAGGTCATTTATTTGCTATTTAATAGTACAAAACCCGTCTCCAGTTTGGGTGGAGTCACTGTTTTAAGAGAGCAGATTTTTTCCGCCTATGAAATCGGGTGTTAGTAAAACTGATATTTGCACAAAGTTTGTTAACCAGGACAAAGCAATGCCTGCTGTGTGTTTTCACTGGCTCTCATTTGAATGCGGTGATATAAAAGGGCAGATTTATCCCAGTGGCACAGTGATGTACAGATTACAAAGTAACTTTTCTATATGGAGGGAAAGGTCAACTTTATTGCACAAGGGTCTGAGAAACACTAATCCACACGTCCAGTGTCTTGCAACGATTTGGTATGTCCAACAGAAAGAGGGGTTTACCCAATGTTTAATATTAGGACCCTTGCCTGATAATATATATATGGTTAAAGGAACATCCAAAGGTGTGGTTTAAGAGCTGTATTTCTGTAGAATGTAAAGTTTGGTTAAAGAATTGTCATTTAAGAATGTAAGAATATAGGTTTTTAGGTTTGTATAAGAATGATGGTTGGTTAAGAATATGAGAATGTAGGTTTTTAGGTTTGTAGGATGTCTGCGGATGTAACGTTCTCTTGTCCTGGAATCACAGTTCCAGGACAAGACACTGGAGAAAAGAATTGGTGACTCCCAGCCATGTGTAGATATAGAAACCCAGCCCGCCTCACAGTCTCCCCCGACGGAGAGAGAAAACTGCCATGCCAATCCACAGAGTGTAAGTGAGCACTATACCTTAGTGTCGGCTGGGACTGTGTATGTATGTGTGTGTGGTGTATCAGAATCATCTATATCAGTCACAGATTCGCCTTTTAGGTGAGTTTGATTAGTTGTTAGGCGCACAATTGACTGTTTTATGATTGCGATGTAATATTCCTACAGAGACAGTGGACTTGATTAGGATGGCCATGAATGTAGTGAAGACGGGTGAATCCCTGACTCCTGCACCCGGTACTGTGAGCTTTCTGTTAGGCCCCTGATTTCTGGCGTCTTCTTCTGTGCAGCTTAATGGAGAGTCGAAGGGTCATCTGCCACCCGACGCCAAAAAGCTGAAGATGAAAGTGATGCATGTAGCACTGCCCGTGGAGGCGAGACATGTGCAGCTTGGAAAAGCCCATCTGAGCCTCTATATTGAGCAGGAGGTAGGGCACTGAGGCTCAACACAGAAAAATATCTGAAGCACCCTGATTAGCCATTCGTCTCAGCCACATGAGGGATTTAAACAGAGAACAGGCATCCTCTTTGAGAGTATGGCTATGTGTTTTCCTCTGTCAGTAAAGTGAAGGACATTGGGAAGAGACCGAATTGGCCATTTAAGTGGGCCTGTAACTGGTACGTAAGTGGAGGATTGCAGGGTCGTGCCCAAAGAGGAGCACCACTGAACTATCTTTGAGTAAGGATCCTTAACCTGAGCAGTTAACATTCAGCAGTATGGAATGGCTGAAGTTAAATTATACGTAGGTCAGAGCTTCGAGTGGTTTCATAGCTGTGTCTGATCTGAACGGTTTGTTTTTCTGCCACAGGGTAAGATGGTGGAGCAAGACCAGTTGGAGAAGGACAGGAACCATGCCAAAAACGCAGTGGAGGAACACGTGTATTACTACAGGCACCAGCTGGAGGGCCCTTACCAGAAATTCCTGACTTTAGTGGTACCTTTGCACTCATGAGCACCTTAGGTTTCTGAATATAGTGGTGTCTTTGATACTCATGACCATCAGAAGTTCCTGACTTTAGTGGTATCTTTGGCACTCATGAGCACCTTAGGTTTTGAACATAGTGGTGTCTTTGATACTCATGACCATCAGAAGTTCCTGACTTTAGTGGTATCTTTGACACTACAAGTATTCCGAATAAGATGTTTGCATGTAAGTTAAATTTAATATTACTCTCATAGGTCAGGGTTTATAAGCAAAAACAGGCTTATTCAGAATACTACTTATTGTGAAGTAGCATTTGCACAAATAAACTACGTTGAAGATGCTGATGTTTTACTCAGCATTACTTTTAATATATATGCTAATCGGCTACAAAATATATTGATTTTAATTCCTATACACCAGAATCAAAGAGCAATTAGAAATTAAACCGTCTTCTACCTAGGCTACCTGCTATGCCCAGCAAGGCGGCTATGGATGACTCATTCATGTTGTGCAACAGCAAGACTTGCAATTGTGCTGTATAAAGTCTTGCACTCAGTATCGTGTAGCCTAGTTAGTAATCAATTTGGGTTAAGATAGCAGGTATGCATTGCAGCGCCAGGCAACAGGCCGGGGCCCAGATGAGGCGAACAACCCAAGGTTAAGGACAATGGAATTTATTATGCCACAAACAAAGGAAAAAACTAAAGTAGCCGGTGGCCACGTTGAGGCTACTTTCCTTCAGGGCTTCTCTGCCGGTGGGACTAGGGTGAAGGTGAGGATGTTTGGGGGAGTTCAGGAGGACGGCTGGGGTCCTTGTGTCGGCCGCAAGGTTTCTTCCGCCTCTGAATCTGCTAGAGATAACCGCGTACCTCAGTTAACCCACGTACCAGCAGTTAACCTTCGCTCACTGTGCGCTGGAGGGCCCTTTTGTAGGACGGCAGCCAATCTGGCAGGACTCGTTTGTGTCTTAGAGCAATGTTAAAGCCCCTAACCCCAAATAGAACAAAGGCAGTGAGTGTGGTTCCCATCTTTCAGGATCAGGATACATTCTCCAAACTGTTGACTATGACAGAGAACTGGCTGTACGATGAAGGAGAAGACCAGGATAGACAGGTGTATCTCGACAGACTTGCTGAAATCCAGGTGAGATGTGTTCATCGGCACCGGTTAGCGCACGGAAACTCACCTTTCATAGGGTTCCCATATGTCTGTTAGCGGGTGGGTGCACACTAGTTAACACACGGAAACTCTCTTTTTACCAAACACATCCTCTTTTTCAATCCATAAATCTTTGCCCAGCCTGGTTTAAAATACCTTAAAATACTCTATATTTGCTGTGACCAGCAAACCTGTATTTACATTTTTTAATGAGATAAATAGTCACGGTCGTCTTCCCGGAGGAGAAATTAGATTTTTTTGTTGCGTTCCTTGGTGAATTCAGAGTTGCCCCTCACATTTGCCACCTACTCATGACCTCCCTAGCTCGCATCAAGCATAAATACGGTTTACTTTAATTGACTCCATTGCTTCCGGTGGCTTGTTGCGTTTAGGCCTGGCTGCTCAGCTGTTTGCTTCTAATTCGGCAGTCGCACAGCAGCGAGTGCCAAAGGATAGAGTGCCGTAATTGGCTGCTGCCGATTGAAGCTCGCCGACTGGGATCGCTTCATGGTCCAGAAAGCAGCGAATTAACGGCCAGAATGTTCCCTCGACAGAAAATGGGCAGGCCGGCCCAGGAGAGATACCAAGAAGCCGAGCGACGGCCCAGACTGTTCGATGAGCTCGCCTCCAAAATCCAGACCTACGCAAAGATTACAGAGGATTTTAGGAACGGGGTAATGCTTACAAGATTTTTCTCCCATATGTGAGAAAAGGCAAGAGAGCCTGGTGGTGGTACAGATCACACGAGCGGTGGTACAGATCACACGAGCGGTGGTACAGTGCAGTGTCTTCCACCATCTTGGATCCTGTTCAAAGCAGGGGATGATCAGGGTTGGGTTAGGGTCAGAACCCCTGATGTTCAGAGGAAAGTAGCGGATGACCAGGGTTGGGCCTACTTAAAATTCTGTAAATAAAAATTAAAACAATGGATAAAAAGCACGAAAGAAAGCTGAAGAGAAGAAAATTCATCCTATTAAGAGGCCTATGACTGAGAAAAGACTACCAGTTGATTGTATAGCGGGTGTAAACACTGTGTTTCTTAAAGGTTTTGCCAAACTCTGGTAATGCAGGGCTCTGCACACACCCAGTTCCATCTCACCTACACCCTCACAGCTGCCCTAGTTCAGTGTCCATTTCCAATAATCGATTTGATTGGCCGTTGCATTAATTTAAGCCGTCTGCCGTTGGTCAGGATGAGAACTACACCCATATCGATGCGCCAGACATGGAGAAGGTGAGCAGGTGCATTAAGGATACACAGGAGTGGATGGCCAATATGAGGAACGCACAGGATGGACTACCCCTGCACCAGGACCCTGTTGTGCACAGCACCGAAATCTGGGCAAAGCTACAGGTGAGGACTAAGGCCGACCTGTGGAGAATCACTGCCTCTACTTTGTTTCTGTCAGTTGATCCCAAAGGAATGTTGGTGGAGTTATAGGTATCCTACACAACAACCATCCTGCTATTGGTATTAGTCGATTTTGCACAGCTTTAGATCTAATAAAGTTATTCCGAGTTTGAGTGAAACAAGCACATCCTTGTATTGACAAGTGCCTGGTTAATCTGATTTCCATGATGAAAGCTTTTATTTTGAAATAACTTGATGTAGGATATGACTATTGGGGGGGGCTATACTTGGTTAGCACATTATTCCACAGCATGCGTACACTATGTGGACACCAAGGCTCAATCGGCAAAGTGATTGTTTGGCTTTTTTAGTCTTGTGTATGCACTTGTAAGGTGCATGGGAGCATTCAGGAAAGAAAAGTGCATGCTAATATACTAGTCTTCCATTACCTGGGGTCACATCGAGCTCCTGCACTCATCATGGTCATGACGGGGCCGGTCGGTTACAGCAATGTTCATTATGATCCTGACCGGGCCTGCAGTTGGGAAACATCGATGACCGATGTGGTCCTGGGTGCACTGACTCATCATGGCTGCTGTTGTTTCCCATCAGGAGTTGGAGAACGTGTGCGAGATGGTGGTGACTAAGCCGAAGCCCAGGGTGGAGTCCCCAGTGGAGGAGACCGGCGAGGCAGGAAAACCACTCAGTAGGAAGAAGGTGTAGGATGTGTCAGTGGAACAGGAAGAGAAGTCTACCCTCAACGTGAAACAAGACTAAACCCATAGGTTTATAAATGAGATGATTAAGATCTATTTTGAAGACGACTTAAATAAATAAAAATAAAAAACAAAGGTTTATGTATTGTTGATTCTAACCTTAATCCCTTTTTTTCTTTTAAGGAAAGCACACATATTTGGACGTGCAGCTTAAGGCTCATTTAGTTTTTTCTTAAGGCACATTTATTTACTCTGATCCGAGAATGTATATATTGGTATTGTGTATTTATTTGGTTAGCAGTCTCTGCGCTTTGAAATTCTACCACTGTTTAAATGTCTGGTGGAGAGATGTCCCATAAATGTTGTGATGCTTGGGTGGAATCGTGTCTCTGGTCTTGCTTGCAATTTGGTAACTGAGCACAGTATTCTTGGCTGGTTGTTTGAGTGGACCAGATCATTATTGTGCACAACACTCAAATAAAAAATTAGATACAAAAATGATCTCAGGTCTCAGGTTTATTTCTGTGTAGACTTATAAGGGTGTCAGCTGCTACAAAAATACCTGCCAGCAATTATTCCCTTCACTAACCCTAAACACATAGAAGTAACTGCCAAAAAATGCAACATTCTAAAAAATGTAAATTTGAGATGAAGACCCTTTCTCAGGTGGTGCTCAGGGTCAACGGATCTTGGGACAAGGTCAGTGCGTTAGCACAACAGGTGGTGCCTCATGGTGACTCGGCAGCCTTGTGTATGAAAGGATCGATCCCGGCGAGGGAGAGGTCGGGTCTTTTGCAGGCAGCCGGAGTGTTGACTATCTCAAAGTATTTTAGAGTGTGGTAGACTTTGGGTCCTCCGTGGCCCAATGACTTGTTGGCGTTCATGAATATTTCATGACGGAGTCTGAAATGTACAAGCGAGCACCCCCCGTCAATCCCCTTTAACCCCAGAGACTATTATGTTGGCATGGCAAAGGACGCTGGGGTTCTCGTAATGGGAACTGACCGCTTTCCTTGCTTGGTTGGGTGTTGGTGCCTGTTTATCTCCTCCTCTATGTCTTTGTCACTGAGTGGTTCATGGTGGCGTAGTTTTCCGAGTGAGCTGGGCTCCTGCTGTATTTCAATGGAAGGGCCAGGATCCGCATGGTCAAGCATGCAGGAGAAAAGCAAGCAGAAGAGATAGATCAGCACGGTCAAGCAAGCGGGAGAAAAAACAGACAGATCATTTATTTGAGGTTCAGCTCAACCACAGAACCTTTAGCTCGGACTGTAGGCTTCTGGTACAAACATTTGCGTCAGTCGCTTCCACGCTCTCCTCTCGGGTATTGGAAGTGATAGCCTCTGAGACCCCAAGCTTTCCTTGTAGGCTGCAATGAGCGGGCATGCTGGAGGGGTCTACCAGAATCTCGTTGGGAACCCTGGGATGCCTCCAGGAGGATGGCAAGTGGACGCTCCAGGAATCATTTTGGCCGAAAGTCCCTGTTGAATAGGAAGGAGGAAGAGCTTGGAGTCTTTTTTGTGTGCCAGATCACAAAACGCAGCCACATGCCAGTACAGGGGTTCAAGTTCAGCTCGAGGGAAGGGTTTCTCTGGCATTTCTTTCCCAAAGCCCCCCCCGCCTACCGACCTATGAACTCTCCGTCGACACTCCACAGGCGCACGGTACAGTCGGTGGAAGAGGTGAGCAACACTCGGTCACCGTCAACAACTTGAAGGCTTGAAAAGAGGAGGTAGGAGCACAGGAGCATAGAGTAAGCCCAAGCAAAACACATTAGCCAGGTAAGATTTAAAATAATGCCTCCTCATCTAGACCTCTCCAACTAATTGCTCCTGGGGTGGTCTTCAACCAACGAAAGTTCACCCATGCTAACCCCGTCCTCATCAAACTCCACTGGTTCCCTGTTGCAGCAAGGATCCACCACAAGATCCGGACCCTCACCCGCTAAGCTCCCACTAGATCAGCTCCTGGCTACCTCAGCAGGCTCATCTAGCCTTAAACCTTTACCAGACTCTTGCAGTCCTCCAGAGCTAGATGCCTAGTGGTCCCTTCTCTGCGGATTCGAACATCATCCAGTCGACTTTTTTCATTAAAAAAAAGATAGTCAGACGATCCAAAGCTTCAATAGCCTTCAAGAGGAAACTGAAAATGTATCTCTTCTAACAATGCCTCACATCAGTCTTGAGTCTCCCCCCAGGAGATACGCTTATGATTATTTTGCTTATTTGTATTGCATGTTATCTCCTCGTCTTTGTACCTTCTTGCAATACTCGTCACTAGGGCATGGTAACTCAGTATCTGTTATTGCATATTAACCCCTAAACCACGGTACTTCTGCAAGTCGTTATGGATAAGAGCATCTGCTAAACGACAACAATGAAAATGTGAAATGTAAACTGTAGATGGCCTTACCCTGTAATACTGCTAGTGTGCGCGCGCCAGTAGGTGACCGCTGGACAAACAAAGCACTAGTGTCAGAGTTATATGCAGAGTAGTGAAATGACAGCACATTACACAATGTCCGTTTTTTCGTTATGAAGAATTATAAACTAACATGCAGGCGAGGAGGAAAAGCTCTTACCGTTCGGAGCCACTTGTTTTGGTTCGAGTGCATATGTCGTGATGTTGAACACATAGATGAACCCAACCTTATCGGCCGTGTAGAGCAGGTTCTCTTTTTCTGTTACTGCCAGTTTGGTAATCTGGCATTTGCGACGGGACTAACATAATAATATAAATTACTCTGATAAACATTTGTCCTCCTGTCAGTCAAGATCATTTTTAAAAATAAATGTGGTCCATGGGGGTACATACCGCTTCGAAGCTTCCGACAAACTTGCCTCCGCTGCGCACGTTCCAGAAATGTACATAACCTTTGTTTGAAGAAAACACAGAATTGGTCAATGCAATGCTACGCCTTTTCACCGAGAGGTCATGTTAGATATTGTGGTACTCTTCCGTGTGGGTGGTGTTTGTGTTTGAGGCACCCGTGAGAGCAGGTGGAGTTTGTGTTTGAGACACTTGTGTGAGCGGGTGGGGTTTGTGTTTGAGACACCCGTGTGAGCGGGTGGTGTTTGTGTTTGAGACACTCGTGTGAGCGGGTGGTGTTTGTGTTGGAGACACCCGTGTGAGCGGGTGGTGTTTGTGTTTGAGACACTTGTGTGAGCGGGTGGTGTTTGTGTTTGAGACACCCGTGTGAGCGGGTGGTGTTTGTGTTTGAGACACTCTTGTGAGCGGGTGGGGTTTGTGTTTGAGACACTCGTGTGAGCGGGTGGTGTTTGTGTTTGAGACACTCGTGTGAGCGGGTGGGGTTTGTGTTTGAGACACTCGTGTGAGCGGGTGGGGTTTTTGTTGGGTGAGGAGCATTCACGGCACAGCCTCCCATCCATGTCACTGACCTCCAGGACCAGAGGACACGAGGCAGGCAGCGGAGGAGAACTCTGCACCCAGGGCTCGTTTCCTCAGGAATGTTAGGCTTAAAACACTTTTTTCAGTGCCTACGGGAATAAAGAAACTCACAGTTAACTCCAGTAAATTTCAAATAATTTAGTTAAATCATTTTTGTTTTTATTTTTTATAAAATAATAAAATAATAATTAATTAAATAGTTAAATGATTACTGACAACAACAAAAAAAAGACCATATAAATAAATATAGTGAATATATTTCTATTAAAAAACAAGAAATAAAAATGATTTTTGACAGCAACATACAAATCCTGAGGTTTAAATCCGCAAAAATCTGGTCACATGTTCAGATTATTTATAAATCAGTACACAAGAACCCTATTCTATGTGAGATAGAATGCTAACGTTATTATGACGTTTAGCACAAAAGGAAATTGATAGCATCCTATTGCAAACCTACACATGTTCTGTTTTCTGTTGTAAAAACCTGCAATTACGTAACCTGGGCATGACAGAAAATTACCTTTGGGGTTGATGCAGTCTTGGATGAGGGGGGAGTCGAACTGGCACTGCAAGTGCCCAGAGACCAGGTTCCACACGATGACCTCGCCATCATAACTTCCAGTGGCCAGGAGTGACGGTGGGCACTGCGCCACACACAGGATATCGTCCTTGTGGCCGCATCTCTGGAGAGACAGCAAGACTTAGCTGCGCCACCCAAAAATGTCTGAGAGATGGAGAGATGGAAAGATGGCTGCTCTCACCAGGTCATCCGGCCACAGGGGCTGTGGTCTCTGGATGTGCCGAAGGTCTTCTGGAGAATCCTTTCCAGAAAAGGATTTGAATCAAAATAGCATTTTTGCTCAATTTCTTTGCAAGACACCAGATGGGAGGACAGATGACAGCCATGTGTTTTGTTTCTGTTGTTGCTGCTTGAAGTGCTTAACTTTTCAGCCACTATGATGAATATTTAAGACAATGTTGACTACAGCACAATTCACTAGAACAGCAGGAGGACGAGGAACAGTGTGATATCTTTTCATGAGTGGGAGAACTCTGAGATCTAACAGAAATAACCAAGTGATGATGAGGAGATAAAATACTTGGTAACCAGGGAAACACCCTTAGACTCTGATATTCAACATATAGGTTGCAAGGTTGGAGGTCCAAGCAAACTGAATGAGGAGGGGATATTATCATTTTATTTTCTCATATAATTTCTCCTTCAGCTGCTTTCTCATAAATGTGAATGTGGGACAGGTACAGCCAGAGAATGGCAGAATTCATTTCTGGAGAGGACGGTATTAAAGGAGCAGATGAAAATGAAAACATGTGTTAGAGGCAAAAACCAATGAAGGAAACCTCAGAGAACAGGTCGTTCATGTCAGTGTTCTTATGAAAAGCAGCCCGACGCCTTTTCAGCATGTGGCATTTGCTTCTCTCCATGGTGTTATACTCACTGAGTAGATGTTAATCCTTCTATCCCAACCCACGGACATCACAAATCTGCCACGGGAATAGAAAACACAACATTTAGACAAAGTCTTGTCTGGAACACAAACATTTCTTTTATTAATTTTTTTTGGCGAGGGGCTACTTCTTGTCACTCACGACTTTCTGTTCCTCGTCACATAGGTACAATCACAGATTTCTTCACTTTTGCCCTCTAGACATAAAAAAAAAAGGAACCAATTGAAATTCTCTGAGAAATGTCTGTGCACTTGCAGAATCAGGACCTCAGTGTCCACCAAATGTTGAAAGGCACCACACCATAGACTGTATCACCCGTTTTAGAAATATCAGAATTAAAAAGTGCTCACCATTTCTGAATATCTTTAGGCAATGGCCGTTATTAAAATTCCAGACTTTTAGACATCCATCCCTTCCTCCAGTGACTAGTCTGTGTGATTAAAAGGCAAAGTTTTATGCTGCTCTGTGTTATCCCTTTTGAAAAATGACATTTTCAAAACAGTCTGACAAACCTCCTTCCTTTGGGGTCAAATGTCAGACAGGTAATGGCGTAGAATTCATGGGCACCACCAAACTCAAAGACTTGGCTACCTGTATCAAAATCCCAGACTTTTACAACCTACAGGTGGGTTGTAAAAAATAAGGATAAGCTGTGTAGTTAGATCAAGATAACAACTCCTTATTACTCCCCAGGCCCACATTAGGTTCCCTTTTAGCACTCGAGCCAACGTGCGAGAAAACAGACGTTAATCTCACTCACGGATCCCTCGGAGCAGCTGACCACCTGGCGGAACTCCTGGCTGTAACCACAGCAGGTCACTGGCTCCGTGTGGGACTTGGTCAGGTGACCCCGAGTCTGCGGCCTGCCAGAGAGAGAATAGTAGTGAGAAGGAAGAGGAGAACGTTGGATCCGGTGGAAAAGGTGAAACCAGAAAAGAACCCACCTGGTCTTGAGGGTGAGCAGGGCCATGGAGTCTGTGGCAATGTAGAGGGCTCTCATGGACGAGGAGTAGAGACAGGCAGACACATCTCCGCAGATCAGGCTGGCTTTCGGATGCGCAGTGAACAAGCAGGACTGGTCATAGATGTTCCAGATCTAGACAAAAAGTAATTACAGCTATTCATATTTAATATTATAGGGACCTTCTACAGTCCAAACAAACTACATTTCCCTATCTCCGGCTCCACAGGAGATTACATCATCAGCAATTGCCCCCCCCAGCCGGTATGTCCAAATTCCAGCACCCAGTCAAAGAGAGCCATCAGCAGGTCATTAAAACCACACTGTTCCTTAAAACAGAGAACAGGCATTTTCTCATTCTCTTCCACAGCAGCACTATGGTTATGCTCGAATAAAACTCTCCTCCACCGCAGCCCCTTTCTGGGCCCCGAGGAGAGCACTGCAACCAACTGAACTCTGAGCCAGCCATGTGAAAGGCCATTGATCAAGGATGAGTTAGGACAAGAATTATCAGTAACACGGATCCTATATAATTGGGAGCCACTTTTGTTTTGTTTTTTTTTAGTTGAAAGCCATCTGCTTTGTTCATTTCATTCATTTTATAACATTATGTCATTGTGGGGAAAATCATCAAACGTTTTTCCTGGCAAGTGTTTCTACCGTACTTTTCTACCTATTTTTTAATTGACCCTTGCAATCTGCCATGCAACCTATCCCTCACAATCTTTCCCCCAAAACAACGGTACAAACTGATCTCACCACAGCCTACATTTTAAACATAGGCAAACATAGGTTACCTTATCTTTGGTACGGGCCAATATCACTCACCATGTGTGGTCACTAAAAGCCAAACTATTCCTCCTCAATTTTGTCCCTCTTCATCATCGTCCGCCAATTCTTTAGTCCGTCATTTTACCCACTTGCATTGTCTTGATTAAAGCCATTTTAACAAGTGCATTGTAATTAAAGTAAACAATGTAAATTTGGCTTTGGAAAGAGCGAGAGTGACGGAGTAAGGAAGCTATACACTTTGCGGGATTGTGACAGACAGCTAAGTAAAGGAACAGAGCATCTGTTCCTACCTTCACAGTGTTGTCCCTGGAGACAGAGAAGATCTGGTTGTCCTCGGATGAGATGAACAGGTAGAATATGGGAGCGCAGTGGCCCTTCAGGACCCCAGTGGGTTTACTGTTGCAGATTGAAAGGTATTTAACCAGTACTGCTTCAGTAAATGCTGACACTGTGTAACACTGTGAGCAATGCAAGTCGCTCAAGATAAGATTAACACTGTGGGTTAAACTAAATAATGTAATACAATAGGACAGGAATAAAATGTGGAGGTGGAAGTCAGCTAATGATCATTTCAGCCTGTTCAGAAGTTTTATACTGATCCTGGATCTGCTTAACTTGCTTTTATCCTTACCTATCCTTAATGTTGGCCTCAATGGTAAAACAGGTCCAGAGTCAGTGGGCAGAGTCAATTCCTGCCTTTATTGAGTACAACAGAAAACCCTGTTCCAGTATTTAAGGAAAGCAGCAGCAAGCTGTGACTCCACCCCTCACCCAGGGACATATGGGTTCCACGTGCGGATCAGTCTGTCCAGGCCTCCGGTGACCAGGAGTCTGTGCTTCTCACTGAAGTCGAAGGTCTTCACGCCCTTATAGATGGGAAAGATGGTCTGGTGACCAGACGGCCTTGGCTGAGGACTGCCCTGGCTGACCTGTGCTTTCCTGGGCCTCCCTTCTCCGAGGACATCTCCCATCTCCCGGGTTAGGTGCTGAAGGTTGGTTGCTGGGAGCATGCAGCCTTTCAAAGGCATTGAAACATTGGGTGTCAACACTTGTGAGTAATATAACTGATTACAAAGAACCATGCCAAACTTTGTTTTGAAAAGTTTGTGGACATAACACAGCAACATGAACATACAAAACTTGTCCTTCACTGAGAACTACATGTACACCCACCACACACATTCAGACCCACACACATCCACACACAACTCCATTTCCTCCTCCATCTTAACATTATATAAAGTTATTAAAATCAGATTACAACAATTTTTAATTAGCCTTGAAGCTCCTGACAGATATCTCTGCTGACAATAAATGAGCAGAGTTTTTTTTTCATTTCCTACCCTAGGGTTTTCAATGCTGAAGGAGGCACATTGTGTCGCTGGATTTTAGGTGTTAATTAAGTCAAAAGAAAAAATCTTGATTGCTTAATTTCCAAGCTTGCTTTACAATGTAAGGGTCTGTGTTTTCTTTCCTAATCATTTAACCAACCCCTTTCTCAAAAAAAGAACTTAAAAGAGCCTGAGCAAAGGTGAAGGGGTTAACCATGGACCAACCAGGGCAGCGGACTCACGATTTGCAGAGCTTACCGATAACCAGGGCAGTGGGCTCATGGTTTGAGGTGGAGACAATGGCACAGATGCTTTCGAAGTACTTCACCTGTGTTTGATCAGATTTGAATGTCACACTTTGAAAATGATGCCGAAAATTGTATGTGAAGCTCAGTACAAATCTATTACTCTATGACGAACTGGCATGGACTGTTTGTAAGTCAAGATGCTTCATGATGAAATCTCAAAAGTCCTGGAAAAAGTCATTATCATATTTTCATGCAGCTGACCATGGGAATAAACAGAAAACCAATCAGCCTGCTGAAATAAGAACGAGAAGTCACCTCCGTCACCCAATCGTCATGAACCTTCCAACGGATGAAAGATACGTTTGGAGAAAGGACAGCGTTGTCAAGCCCTATGTTGGGCACGTTCTCAATCTTTGGCAACTTCTTCCATAGTCTACAAAAATGAAAGGGGTCTATGCTGAGCCAGAGGAACAAATCTAAGCATTTAAAATGGGTAAAAAGCTAAGTTGATGTTTCTCTGAAGTAATTTGTAGGAATTAAGTCTTTGCGAACACCCAGTGAAGCCTGAGGCGTAGCTGCGTGCTTGGAAGCCCTTCAGTCAACACCGTCTAACCAAAGTGTGTGTCTCATTTACAGTGACAGTCGGGTTGCAGATTGTCATGGAAACACAGTGAGAGATCAGTTTCATGGAATTAGTTCCTTATCACATGATTCCATGGCTCTGCCAATGATCTGTTTCTCAACCACTGGGAACGGCCCTGCATTTTCTAAAAAATGTTCATAAAGGGATCACAGGGAACATCATCATTACCTCAGTGTCTCCCCAACCGATGTCATTAATATGATGTTCACGCAGCCCTGGAAGCCAAAACTAAATTATGGTCAATCAGCCAGGTGGAGTTTAATCAAATATTTCCCACATTTAATTGAATTGCAATGGAGGAGAATGGAGGTTACCTGAGAATCCCCATACAGAATCACACACTCATCTGTGCCTGTGTAGCTTTGGAGAGAGGAGAAAGAGTGACATTACCAGGTAGCAGGTCCACAGGCTGTGAGGGGATGGGGCTTCACGTGATTGGTGCTCACCAGTAGTCTAGTGTCAGAGGCACTGTCTCCAGGGCATTCACTTGACAGTATGGCTCCAGCGAGCTGAACTCGTACAGCTGGAGCTCACGGTCTCTGGAACATGGGAACGGAGGACAGAAGAGGCAGGGGGGCTGGTGCTTTTGATGTATGCCCCAAGGGTGGGGTTCTAGACCAGCTATGGGCAAAACACTTTACTTTTTGGCAAAAATAACATTCTGCGTTAAATTTTCACAAAGAATTTGTGATAATTGGAGACCTCAGACATGGAATTGCGTAATTCTGATTAATTGCTGTTTCCTTTAGCATTTCATTTATGTAAATAAACAGAGTTTGAGCCCAATGGTGGTCATACTTTGTCACACTTCCACTAGAAACATTGATGGGGGAAATGGATTGCTGTTTGATTTTGCATGTCTGGGGTGCCCCTGTGTTTACAGCAAAAGGAATCAAACCACTGAAATCAGGGTCATCTTGAACACAAACTCGACTTCCACCTCACGTTACCTGAGCTTTACCCGAGCGTTACCTGAGCGCGTTCTTGTGAACACCCTCACGCTTTTAGAGCAAATCCACTGCCACTGTCCCTTACTGCCAGCTGGGCAGGTGTCATTCTCACCCAGTTCCAACGATAAGTTTGTTGTACTGTGGCATTGTGACGAAATCCGTGGCCCATTTCGGCTTCCTGCTCACAGGTCTTTCTTGCTGGATATAAAAAAAAAGATGAATAATTTAAAACTGAAATGCCATTCCCGCACAAGCATCAGCCACCACCCCACTTGGCATGAAAACAGTAAGATTTCAGGTTGGAGATCTGGTCATGAAGATGTTTCATAAACGTGGATGAACAAAGCTGCATTACAGAAGGACTGCAGTCACTGCTGTAAGGGCAGTATTAATACAAAATAACTGTGATGAATCGTGAATAATTATATCACACAAGATTTCAGAGACACACAAGATCACAACACATATGGCGGTACTCCTGGTGCCTAAATGCACATACAATCACAGAGACAGAGACACACAATTACACAGACACAGATGCAGGGAGCATTGGGCCGTGCTCCTGGTGCTTAAAGGCACATACAATCACAGAGACAGAGACACACAGTTACACAGACACAGATGCAGGGAGCATTTGGCCGTGCTCCTGGTGCTTAAAGGCACATACAATCACAGAGACAGAGACACACAGTTACACAGACACAGATGCAGAGTGCGTTTGGTTGTGCTGCTGGTGCCTAAAGGCACATTCAAAAAAAGAGACACATTGAACACAGAGACTGACAGAGACACAAACACACAGAGACACACAGACACATACAAACACAGTTTTACTCTTCTTCAGCTGGAGCTCGGGACCCCAGTAGTAAACGGCTCCATCCTCGCGCACAGTGACAATGGTGCCGTCAGTTGTGGCCTGCACCCTGAGTACCGGCTCCCCGTGACACATGGGCCTGACGCAGGCGGGAAGAGCCAAGGCTACTTGCGTGCTGCGCAAAGCTGACTCCGACTTCTCCCAGTATTCCAGCTGCATGTAGGTACAGAAGTCGTCCTGCAGGAGGCAGTGCAGTCGCTAGGTATCAGTGAGGACATCTTCATCACTTATCAAAATGATAAAGAGGATATGTTCTCACCCATTTGAGCTTGCCATTTCCCAAATAATCTATCTTCATGAAGAGCTGCTGAATTTGGTTGTCATTCTGTATCAATCAGAAAACAAAAGAAATACAAAAGATATACGGGGGACAGATTTGGTCACAAAACAGAAAACATAAGTTTACTGTTCTGTTTTGAGTTTAGCGTTAGCGTTATGGTATGGTATAGTTAGTTCTGAAACTATTCAAAAGATAAAATTATGCCTTCAATTTCCAAGATTCCTCTCACAGCCTTTATTGGCCTTTCATGGCAAGTAAATCTACAGATGACTTCCGTTAAAGGGACTACATTTGTAGTAGTAGTAGTAGTACTCTATTTATCCCACATGGGGGAAATTGCAAAAATGTTAAGCCCCATCCTGCTCACAATAAAGCGATCACCCACTCGTTCGATCACAAAGGTAACTAGTTCAATTCTGTGCAAGCAACATTGTCAAGGCAAAATGGCATAGACTCGCTTAACCTTAGTTTTGGCTGATATAGGGAGGCTGGCCTTCTTCACTAATTAATGGGCTGTAAAAATGTCAGATTTAAATGCATGTTTATGGTTTGGCAGGACTAACTAATTAAAGTTTCCCCCCGAACCATAAATTTCCATCAGGTCTGATTTTCTTTTTTCTTTTTCTTTTTTTCTTTAAAGAAAAGCAGTCCCTAACAGCGCACACACAGTGTACACACAATGTAAAATGCCAAGCAGTCCCACACAGTCCCACACAGCGTATAATGTCACATAGTCTCACACAGCACACGCGCAGCATACACATAACGTACAATGCCACGTAGTCCCAAGCATTTCCTGACGATTTGCCTGAAATTCATCATGTCCAACGATCTCTTGCCCCCATTTTCAAATTCCTACGACACAAAAAACAAAGTCAGTCAGTGGGCAGTTAGCAGTTCTGAAAGTCACAGAAACTGTAAGCAAATTTCATTAACATTATATTTCCTTTTGTTTATTTGTATCTGACAGAAAAACGTATATGTATCCATATAGTGGCTCAGGTCTTACGCCAATGAAGAAGACTCAAGCATGGTTAACTGTTTGGGAGATTGATAACATTTCAATGTGTACTTACCAATGAAGAAGACTCAAGCATGATTAACTGTTTGGGAGACTGATAACATTTCAATGTGTACTTACCAATGAAGAAGACTCAAGCATGGTTAATCGTTTGGGAGATTGATAACATTTCAATGTGTACTTACCAATGAAGAAGACTCAAGCATGTTTAACCGTTTGGGAGATTGATAACATTTCAATGTGTACTTACCAATGAAGAAGACTCAAGCATGGTTAACCGTTTGGGAGATTGATCACATTTCAATGTGTACTTACCAATGAAGAAGACTCAAGCATGATTAACCGTTTGGGAGATTGATAACATTTCAATGTGTCCTTAAATTTGCGTCTAAAGACTCCAGCTCCAACAACTTTATTACTTACTTCAAAAGCCAACTTGAGACTCGTCAGGTTTTCAAGAGACACCTTCTGCTCAATCTACTCAAATGACATAACAACGTGTTGTCATGAAATGACAAAATAAAACACAGAGCATAATGAACAATATCACATTTATAGTCATTAAATTTGTCACATAAAAGTCTCATGGCAAAAATAGCTTAAAACGTTTGAACACTACATCTCAATTTTATTTCACATGAACACTTTTGAGACTCAAGGGTGGGAGGCAGAAAGCATCCAAACTATCGGTAATGAGTCACTATGTCACTAAGATTTATTTGTGTTTTCTTGACAGGTGTTACCAAACTCCCACAAACCCACCACAATAAACGTAACAGACAGTTCATGCAGGCCTCTACTAGCAAATTAATCTTTACAAATACTGAACACAAACAAAAAAAAAAACAATGCAAGCAGTTAGCAGATGAAAACACATTCCTTCAATGTGTGACTTCATCAGTGACCTTTTCATTGACGGAGACACATGCTAACACACACTGACATACACACACACGCTCACCGACACACACACTGATATGCAAACACACACGCTCACACACACACACACACTGACACACTCGCACAAACAAACAGATGCACACACACACTTACATGCTCACAAACACTCGTGCACGCTCACACACACACACACACACACACACACACACACACACACACACACACACACACACACACACACAGACACACACAC
>JAOYSI010009265.1:0-11005 GCA_025775065.1 Hiodon alosoides | reverse complement strand
CCCCCCCCCCCCGCCCCCCCTCCCCCCCCCCCCGCCCCCCCCCCCCCCCCCGCCCCCCCCCCCCCCCCCCCCCCCCCCCCCCCCCCCCCACATGAATATCAATATTTTCACATTTTTTACATTTTCATTTGATGTGCTTCCAGACCCCATTTCAGGTTTAACCTTTCAAAAGACAGATGAGTGTACAGATGAAATGCATGCAGTATAACATGCAGTACTGGGCTCTGTTCAGTCTAAACACAAATCAATTTCTCAAAATGAATGACTGTGGCCCTGGAAGGATGAGCAAGGAAGGATCAGTTCATCATCGTACTCCTAGTTTTAATGACTGCCTAGCAGCAGCTTTTTCACATTTTCACACAGCTGTCGGGAAGATGTTTTCTAAACTAACACTCTTATCTGGATTTTCCCAGCAGTCTTCCACACATGGCTTCAACCCGGACTCACCTGTGGGCTCACCTGTGGAGGAAGGGGGCCGGAGGCTCATCGTGTTCTCACCTGCGCTCCGGGATGAGCCCTCCAATGTTTATCGCTATCTGTTAGTTTGCTCTCAGCGGCCCAGTATCCGTCTTATCTGATTATAGGTTTCTCCTTTCAGACGCCCAAGCTGCATGACGCTCTGTCAGAGCCATTAGCAAAATAAAGGACAGGGGGTGTCTTTGGTAAACGCTGTGGCTCATCGCCAGTGCTCTTTAGAACTGGGCCAATCTCACTGACTTTAAAGTCACTCACGAGGACTCACGAGTCCTTTAAATTTGAAAGCAGGGAAGAACGAATGCCGCATGCGTGCGGTGTATTAAATAGTGAATTTAAAGGGTGCTTGTGCAAGTAAAACTGCAGTAATGTGACAGAAGTGATGTTATTTAACTTGAAACCAAAGCAAAACCATCTCCTGCTTGACAGCTGTAACTTGTCGCTTGTGTAAAATGTATCCAAGCTGGTTTAAAAAAGCATTAAAACAATTTAAAAACCATTTTGCTTTTCTTTAGTGACCCTGACAGAGCCCTGACCTGACGTATAAAGTAATAAGTGGAACTTCAGAAGTCTCATATAATCTTACATAAGTGACTCTCCACCAAGTTCTTCCCAAATTTAAATACAAAAGGTTGGTATACATTTTAGCCAGCCCCAATCTTGAGGGAAAAATATTGAGGTTTAAAACCTACACACAATCGACGGTCCTAATTCATTTAGCTTACTAACCCAAATGCATTGATTAAGGACAGTAATTTTCTAGATATGTCTCACTTCAAACAGGAATTAATGAAAGAACCATATTGAGCACATTGTTTCACATTTCACAAGTAAAATTTTTAAGTGTACCCAAATAAAAAGGAAAGTACTTGAACATGAAAACAGCCGAAATGAAGATGAAGTGAAGGCATTATGTACAGATGTTTCACTTCGCTTTTATGAGCCGTACTATACACTTAAAAAAAACCTACACTCTGATGTCAACTCTATAGCGCACATTTGTCTTTGTCTTTAAATGGCTTTTAAAAGGCAGAATTGGGCACAGCTATCACAAGCTAGCCACGTGCATTGATTACAAGATTATAAGAGAAAGTTCTGCTTTTAAAGCAGACAGCAGCTGCCCCGCAGCTGAGATGAGCTATCCCTTACATCAAGGCCCTTACATCAGCCCTTGCATTGTGCATTGTGGAATTAGGCATGGCGGTCGTGGCTTGGGAGGGGCATCGACACACCGAAAAAAGTGGAATTCTATGGGAGGGGTGTGGCTCTAACTCTAACTGACTAAATAAATGCGAGAGTGCACCAAGAACCTGTAACTGTAATCCGAACCCTAACCCTAACCCTAATTTAGGACGGGCGTGACCCTGTGCTTCATTTGTTTTCCCTGTTCACAGGGTTTTTAAAGTATTTAAAAGTGCATTGCAACAAACAGTTATAATCAATATCCGTCTGAAAATAAAAGGACCGTGGAATTGTGAAATAATTCAAGGGTTATTCTTGATAGCAATGTAGTCTTCAGAACTAGAAAGGAAAGGAGTTCAAAATTAGTACTTGTTTTGTGTGCCTTCATTCCTATATAACATATAGTTTGATGAAGTGTTTCCATGTCTCTCCGTCATAAAGCAAGTGTAGATGGGTTTACCATGATGAATTCTCCTGTACTGGGGTGGGAATGTGGCCATAGTCACTGTAACCAGCGAGGGACACTCAGAGCAGTCTTGAAGCAGCGTGGGTGAAAAGTAATGGTTTATTGATAGCAGCTGGTCATGCATGCAGAGGTCGTAATGATATCCAGCTGCGAATCCACAGTGGAGCCTATAGCTGTTTCTACCTACCCCCACCCCTACGCCCCCTGCTATCTACCTGTAACCTCCACGTCCCTCCCGTCTCTCTAAGGGTTACCCCCCCTGCCTCACCCTGCCATGGTCACACCCTAGATCATTAATCTCGTCCTTGTGACCAACTTCCAGTTGGTGCACATCTGTAGTGTTAAAACTAATATCCCTTGCCCATGACCATTTTGTAGCTAAAGTGGAAAAATAAAAAGATTCCAACCAAAGCGATTTATCACAGCTAAAATAATCCCAGCTAAAATAATCCCACAGATGGTCTGAAACGACCAATACTGTATCAGTATTGGACAGCCCGCTGTTGCAGCACGGCAGGGCAAATGGTCCAGTATTTTTTTAGCCACATTTGTACAATGGCACCAGGGTCATTCACATACATGGTGTTCTTGATATTGAAAATGAAATGTGAAATGTGAAAGTGTGTGTGTGTGTCTGAGCCTAACCCTAACCTACAGCCATTTCACTTTTGTCTTGGTATTCATTGTGGGAGTAAACTTCACTGTTGCTTGTTCCACAGTAATTGACCCTTCTCTTCACAGTGAGTGGAAGAGGGGGCACAACATGATGCAGCGCTCAGATAACTACTGTTCCCTACTTTACCAACTTGGGGTCTAGTGTATACCCCAAAGAATTAGCGTTTAGTTTCTGCCCATTTTACCAGTATATTGTAACCCTTTCCAATTTTTCTCCTACACTTGATAGTATGAAATGACCTAAATGCTTTTAATCCTTTGTGACAGTCTTGACCTCAACTTGATAGAAACACCATTACCATCAAGGCTCATTTTTATTGCTCCATGTGATCAATCATTGTCTGGGAATTTGTTTAACTCACAGCATAGCAATGATGTATCACTTTTTTGTATGATAACATCTGGTATATGTTAGTTGTTCTCTTTTTTAAGTTAAAAATGAAGCAATGAAAAAAACCAAGTTTATTTATTCAATTAAATGTATCACTGAGCAGGAGAGGGAGGGATATCATTGTAAATGTAATGAATTTGTTCACAGGTGAAAGCAGTGAGATTTCTGACTTGTGGAAAGATCTATGCTAAAAGTATTAGTTTCTTCACATAGCTGCCATGATTTTCATTTATATTTAAACACTATTCCTATTCAAAAAAAGTCCTTAAATGATCTTTCCTGTATGAATGAATACTAGAAATATGTTTGCCCTCACTTTGACTTTAACAAATCAAATTTCCTTTGTTGACATCAGTCGAGTTGCTGAACAGGTGCATTACAGCTATTCTTCTCTCTTGTACCATTCATTGCTTTTAGGTTCCAGAAGAGAGTAGATCTGTGCCCATGTTAGAACCCTTTATAAGGCCTTTCAAAAATGTCCTGTCTCAAGATCTGTTTTTTCTTGTAAGTATGAAAATAATCTTCTAGTCCACAGAGTGCCATCCATTAACAAACCAAATAGTTAGACAGCCGTGCAACATGGGGTTCCTCCACCAAAGGTAGTCCTGCCACATGGGGTTCCTCCACATAGCCATCCGTACTGCATGGGTTTCCTCCACTGTAGACAGCCATGCTACATAGGGTTCCTCCACTGTCGACAGCCGTGCTACATTGGGTTCCTCTACTGTAGACAACTGTGCTACATAGGGTTCCTAGAGGGTGTAGACTGTCAACACAAGATCCGTTTCCAGAGCTAATGCACGCCAGTGTGGTAATGAGATTTGCGGTGGTGAGGACAAATAGCTCTGCCGATGCACAGTGTGGAAACCCAGGCTAGGAAAATCCTTTCAGATTTATTTTCATGCCTAATTTGCTAAGGACAATTTTGTACACTGTTTGTGTCTGCAAGACAAGCATGATGTTTTTTAGAATTTAGGGGGAAAAGAAAGCTTTCATCTGCGAGCAACACAAGGTCATAACACTTAATTCCACATCAGGGTTCCAATTAGTCTTTTAAATTCCTGCACCAGGTGTTTGATTAGTCATTTAAATTTGTGTGCCAGGGGTATGATTGGCCTTCTAAATTCATGTGCCATAGTTCTGATTAGTCTTTTACATTCCTGTTCCAGAATTCTAATTGGACATTTAAACAATTGTCAACAGCAAGAGTCAGGTTAGTCACAGGTCTCGGGACCTCTCATTCATCCACCCTCATGTACCCAATCCAAAATCCGTCCAGCACTTGATGTATATGACAAGAAATCCTTGTGAGTGTTTTGCCCCATGCATTTTCACTCCCTACAGCTAACCTGTTTCACATCATGAGCCAAATCTTTCAGTGCACCAGTGATTTCATGACCTTCCTCACACTTATGAAAGAGATTTGTTTGAGTTTGCTCAAATAAATCTTTTTAACTGAGGTGTGAGCAGGCGGTTGCTGACAAGTCAACCATCCGAGAGGGGCCAGGCATGGGCACAGGCAGTTCCTCTCCCACCCTGCCCCCGCAATCGCACTTACTGAAAGTGGTTCTGGCACGTGGTCTTCTCCCCCCCTATGGGACAAATGCCAGTTCCTGTTTTCCTGAAGCACCTCCTGGGCAGTAAAACATGTCACTCTCCCCTTGTGGCCTGAGGGGGTCACTCCAGTGTCAGTCCAGCATCCCCCCAAGGGAGCAAGGAAACCTTTCTCTAGGCAGGATGGAATACAGACCAACTATTCGCTCCAGAGTCAAGGCATAAATATCCACATCCAATTTTTGGTTGCTTAAAAAATTTAGCTGAAACGATCCAGCGATTGCACAACGTACAGGACACATACCCTGAAGGCTGACTTTATTTATTATAAGTGTGATGTAATCGGTGAGAGACCAAATGTAATTAGACCAGCAAAGGGCAAATGGGAAGAGGGGTAGCTGAAGGGACTGGGTGACACAGTCCAGGCGGAAGCCTGGCAGGGGCTCAGATCCCATCGAGCCAGTCTGACCACATAGTCTCCCGAGCCAGATGACTTTAATACGGCCTGCACTTCGGTTTCAACGTGTTGTAATTACTGGGTAATTATTGCCCTAATTTGCCTGTAATTACAGGAAGGTTTTGCCCCATCGGTCTGGTTCTCATTAACGGGCCCTGCACAAACATTTTTTTTCATTAGCGTTTTTCTCACTCACCGCGACTGGTGACGGTTTATCGCTGCGCTGTTTCTTTCTGTCCACATTCTGAGTGCTTTACAATCTGTCGCTGCTGTTGTCCAGTGGAACCGCAAGGCACCTACTCCTCTCCATCATAATCTCCTCCCTCAGGGGACAACGGGGCACCTACCACTCTCCGTCATTATCTCCTCCTTCAGTGACAGTGGGGCACCTACCACTCTCCTTCATTATCTCCTCCCTCTGGGGAACAGTGAGGCACCTGCCCCTCTCCATAATTATCTCATTTCTCAGGGGACAACAAGAAACCTATTCTTCTCCATCATTATCTCCTCTCTTAGGGGACAACAACGCACCTACCCCTCTCCGTCATTATCTCCTCCCTCAGGGGACAACGGGGCACCTACCCCTCTCCGTCGTTATCTCCTCCCTAGGGGAACAATGATGCACCTACCCCTCTCCGTCATTATCTCTTCCCTCAGTGAACAATGGGGCACCTACCACTCTCCATCATTATCTCCTCCCTCTGGGGAACAGTGAGGAACCTACCCATCTTTGTCATTATCTCCTCCCTCAGAGGACAATGAGGAACCTACTCCTCTCCATCTTTATCTCCTCTCTCAGGGGACAAAGAGGCACCGACTCCTCTCCATCATTATCTCCTCCCTTGGGGGAACAGCGAAGCACCTACAACTCTCCATCATTATCTCCATCCTCTGGGATTTCATGAAACAGCAATGGCTCTTTTAAATAAATATGAATGACGAAAATAAAAATAAAATAAAACTCTAATGGCTGATGGAAATACCAGAAGGGCACAGGGAAAATAAGTCTAATCTTTCTTTACTAACGATAATACAAGCAAGTATTCACAAATCTACATTTGAAGGCTCCATGCCCATTTCGTTGATTTATTTAACAGGACTTGCTGTAACTGAGTTTTTTTGGAATCCTAATATAAAGTTATAATCTGACTGGGCCTGGTGGCCAGACCTTTACCACATGTTTAAAGCAAATGCAAAAAAACCTAGTGAAGTATAAAAATACTGTGTTGAATGATTTCACTGTAATGTTGGTCAAATTACAGGCAACGGTTTAATTTTGTCCATTTCTAATGTTTCTTGTAGTATTTACACAGGGGTTTGAAAAGGCCCACCCATCACAGTCCATCAAGTGTGCTTTGCTGTTTATAGGACCAGCATTGTAGATCTAAATCAGACCAATAATATTGACCCACCTGCCAGTCAGAAAATATTAGGCCTGACAGAGATTTGGCATGCCTGAGGATTCCTGTGTCTACGGGTAGCTGGGCATGACTATAGTAAAGACATTGCTACAGTACAGGCATGGCTACATTAGAGACATCACTATAGTACAGGCATGGCTACATTAGAGACATCACTATAGTACAGGCATGGCTGCAGTAAAGTCATCGCTATGGTACAGACATCGCTACAGAACAGGCATGGCTGGTGTATAAGTACGGCTACAGTTAGGAGAGGCTTATGTTGTACCCTCTTCCTGGCAAGGTAGCAACTGATCCTGCAGCCTAGATTCAGCTTCACGCACACTTTTTTACAGCCATCTAGGGAAGATTGATTACTCTCTCTCTGCGCTCTACTGAGAGTTCTCTGACCTTTACATGATGGTTACTGAATGATTTCCTTCCTATAGCTAATGGAAGCTCAGACCCCTTGACAGCTTCTAAAACGTTCCAGAAGTTTTATATTAATCTTCAGACAAAGGAAATTTTATACAGGATTATATTTTCTGTGTTTTTTGTGAATAATTTTGGTGTCTGTGTTTTTTTTGTTTTTTTTTATCACATAATTCTGTGGAAAACAAAGTATGTTGGTTTTTTATGAGTTGGTTGAACTACATATGATAAAAATTTTGGTGAATCTGAGCATATTTTCTTCAGTAGAATCAATTTAACAAGGGTCTGAATGAAGACTGAGGGCCCTGTACATAATACCTGTGTCAAGCCATGGGAATGGCTTGTGCTGTCTGGGGGGTCTAGTGGGATGAGACAGAAAGAACATGACAAAGAACATTCAGCTAAGCTGCATGTCTGGATTCATTCAGTGAGCAATCACACCAAGTCAAGCTGAGCGCACGTGTCTCGTAAGCGAACATTCCTGCTGGACGTCGTAGCCATTTTAACGCAAACATTAAAAATGGCCACTCTGCATGCTCTCAAATCTTTTTACATCATCATTTTCCCCGGTCCTCTTTTCATCCACAAATTAAACAAGTTATATACTGACACTAAACTAAAATAATTTTACCCATTAGCATGAGATAGATAGATATAGATAGATAGATACGTGCTTTATTCATAGGGAAATTGCAGCACTGCAGCAGAAAATAACACAAAAGAACATATAAATAAATCACAAACAAGTATTACACTAGGTAAGGTTAAAAGTGCTTTATTGCATTCCAAATGGCATAGTTTTGACTTTGTTGAATGGGTCGTCTTCTCACACACAACGGAAATATTACGCTTCTAATTGTCAGCAAAGGCAGTTTCCTCTTGGTTTCAATTTGAAAGAACCGTGACTAACAGAAACCAACATCAAACTTTGTAGATAGACGACTGGACTCCAAAGATGTTATTTTTGGCGGCTCTTTGTAGTTATAATGTACATGTATAGAATAAAGTGTGAGGTTAAAGGCAATACATCCCCTATTTTTCCAGACCTTAATTTGGCATTTGTACTAACTATTTTATGTACCATGTAATGTGGTTTCGTTCTAATACTTTAACTGGATTATGATGCTTCTCTTTCTGAAATATGAATTCATTGTGTAATACAATTACAGTCCTTAAAGTCCTTAAGAATTTATCAACACACCAACCTGACAAGAAACAACTTTAATTGTTATAGTGGGAATGGTACAGCAGTTTCCATAGGGTGTAGGAGGAGTTAAATATTTTAAATATTTTATAATTAATAATGAATTAATAATTAATATTTTTATAATTCATTTTTATAATTTTAAATATATTAAATACTGAAGGACATGTTCTGATTCTATTCAATACTTGAAAGTTAAGGGCATAGCTCAAGAAAAATAGTCCTGTATTATTTTTTACTTTGGCTGCTGTCTGCAGAGTTTAAAGTTAAAGATATCCCGTTTAATGCTGCCTTTTTTATAATTTGGAAGCAATGCTGCATGAACCAGAATACAATGCAGAGCACATCATTTTATATGACGAGTTCCAAATTCCCTGTGATGCTTCCACATGTCTGAAAAGAGAAAGATAAAGTGCTTTCCAGTGATGCAAAACAAGATTATATGCATTCCTTTTATTTTCTGTTCCCCCTTAGTTTGGGGTGAAGTAGCACAGTTACAGTGACAATAACCAAGCCCCCTTCATTTCTTTAAAAACATAAAATCATGGCACACTTTTGATTACTTCAAGCTATCTGCCTCTGAATAGAGGCATTTTTTAAATGAAGTAAGACGACCCATGTCATCTTTGCAAATACCATGAGGAGAGTTTAGGGAAAAAAACCTGGCAAGCTTTTCTCCTAAAGTAAATAACTGCGGTTTCATTCCCGTAAAAAGAAAAGTGCAGAAAAATCAAATCAAGCACTCAAGTGCTAGGCCCGTATTTGACACAGATCAGTGTGAAACAGCCTTGACCAGAATGGCAACACCTGCTTTCTGATTCTTAGGGACCCAGTCCTCCTCCAGGCAGATATCTGGCACCTTCTGCAATGCTGGTGAAGAAATCCATCTTTATGCATGGTATACTCCACTTGTTAACACTTAACACAGAGTTTTTAAACTAGTTCCTGATAAAGACAGATACTGACCAGAATATGGAAAGGACAGTAAGGAGGGCGAACAGAGACATGGTTGAAGACTTAATTAATATTAATATTATTATTAAATGACCGGGAAGCATTAAATGAAACAAGACGAAGGCATCCTACTTGGGTGTTTTTCCCCCCCTAGTCATAGTATTGATATGCCAAAGCTGTCCAGTTCAATTTAAAAATGAATGCAAATATTGTGTGTCTGATTTGAACGGCGAGCAAGTCTGTTCTGCCCATACATTCAATAAGTTGTACCTTGCTCAGGCCACCACCAGTGCCTGCTTCTGTGTTAGAAACAGTGGAGCAACTGTGAGGATCTTCCCTCAATTACAAGGTGTTTGGTTTAGTAGTGTTCGCCTAGAGTCGTTGAAACCCACCGCTTTCCCGGGGAGGATGGGGGGTGGTGGGGCCAGTGTGTTTTCACTTCTTTGAATATGAGTGGGGGGTTGGCAGAGGGCAAGCGAGCGGGGAAACAGTGCCCCCTGTGGGAGAGCCACCCATCCCTCATTTTCTTTTAAAAATTTTCCCACAGGGAGCTCTTTCGAAGCTATTGGGTCGCCAACAACGGATTTGCACTGAACCGTGTCTCGTAGTTTGACCCTGGAATGCAAGGGGAATACAATGCTGTTGAGTGCTAGCACACGTCTAGCATGCAGGCTCTGGTTAACCTTGCTGTCGTCACTCATTAATTTGATGGGCACCTGTGCCACTCACAACATATTTATACAGCTGAAATTCACTGGGGCATTCCAGGTAAAAAACAGACCTCCACCTTATTCTTCAGCCACGTACTGGCTGCCATGAAAGGCCCCTCCCGTTGACCGGTTTATTTGGCTTTTGTTTGCTTCTTGTCTTTCCTTTTAACCTGTAAGTCTGTGTCCATCGCTTCTTGGACAATCATTCCTTTTAACTGTATTTTTGAATTTCCACTCCTTGATAACAATGTTCAAAGAAACAGATATAACGAGTTTCATGATCCATATGGACCAGAAGGCAAATATGTCCGTGTCCCTTATGATAACTGGTTTCCAGCTTTTCTGTTCTGTTTATTGTTAATAATAATAATATTAATAAAAGTATTATTGTTATTATTATTATTGAAATTAATGGGTTGAATGTCTAAAATGTCCTTTAATTTATAATTGAATGCGGCAATGCAGTAAATTATTAAAACAATCACTACATGAATTATGGAAATCGCAAGCACACTGGACTGGCTGTCTTGAAATACAGCTGATGAGCAGGCATGGTGTTGGTCAAAGAGCACACAGTTTTATAGCTACATCACCGCTTGCCAGCTGCCAACAATGCAAGTATTGTTGTTCACATTCTTGGAGAACGCAGGGTCTGTGTAACAGAATCTTCTGACTCTGTCAGTGCGCACTACTCAACAATCCACAAACGACCTCCAGACAGAAAACAGGGATGGTTTGGACTCAAATTATTCTCGGGGAGAAAATAAAGCAGTTGATTTGTTTCCCATGACAGCTTTTGGCCCCAGAGTGTTCAGGAGTCACTTTTCTCGCGAAACGGTTTAGAAATTATCGATTCTATCTAAACTAAACTGCTGTTCGGTTTTTCCAAACATAAATACTTTGCGCCGGCTTGGACGCATGCACGGCCTACGCGCTCCTAAGTACCGTCCGGCGGCTGCCAAAACAAACAGCCATAATGAGAAGCAGCTCCTGGTTAAGAGGCCGCCCCAAAACCCTCGGAGTTGCCAGGACGTAACACACAGGAGGACTGTCGTACCGGGCTAAAAAGAGTGACTGTTCGTAACCTTCATCCTGGCAGCAGGCAG
>JAOYSI010009262.1:0-11007 GCA_025775065.1 Hiodon alosoides | reverse complement strand
AGGCCCTGAGGCCTTCTAAGGGTCTTACTGACCTGACGTCTGTCTATGAGGACTTACAAGCCCGCCGAGAGTGCTCTATGTCTCTCTCGCAACTTTTTCAAGTCAAACAATTGATCATAGCACCATGTATTCAAGGAGATGGAAAACGTGTATAATAATTAAGAAGTATTTTCTCGTAAAAAATGAAAATCAACTACAGAATTATTATTATTTTTTTTTAACAGTCCTCATTAGTGAAACAAGGAAACCTTCAGGAAGATATGTGGAAATCCCTGTAATAACACCTAATGTCCCACAGAGGTCACGGTTCACAGCTAAAGCAGAAAAATGAGACCAGCAAGCAATAAACAAAACAAAAATGTAAGCAAACTAAGATCTCCTAAAAATACTGTCTCCTAAGAATGGTTTTTAGCGATTGAATGCTTAAAACATAATAGAAAGAGGAATATTTAAAAGTTTCTTGGCAACTTAAAAACAGAACAAAAACAAGGCATAATAAAAAGTAAAGCAGTGTCGACAAGTCCATTGAATGACCATACCCCACACTGTAGTTATTCCCTAGCACACTCAAAAAAAAAAAAACCTTCATTGACTTATCAGAAATGGACTCTAAATGTGTTCTAAATTCTCAGAGCAGAAGTTGTCAGGCACAGCGCCCCACTGTGGTCTAAACAAGAGGAAAAAACTGAAACAAGCTGGTGATGGGTAGCAGCATTCATTGGGTCTTTCAACGCGTTCCTACCATAGTCACCTTAACTAAATAAGTATGCCCCTGACAGAGCACAAATCCCCTTACAGAGTTAACATATTAGGCATGCTGACAAGCATGTTCTTAACTCAAGAAATCCACTATTTCCTTAGCCTGAAGCTCAGCTATCTTTGCAGACATCACCTGTAGCATGAACCAAAAGTGAGAAAATTACCTAACCAACACTTGGTATACTGAATAAAAGGTTGTAATTTACATCCAAATTGCATCCCTTTGTTTATATTAAAACCTGCCATGGGCTCCCGACTCCTGACCTAAATATATCAATGTAGCAAAATAATCATACTGCTACCATATATCTAACTAGTATAAGTGAATGAGCTTCTCCGACAAAGACGACTTCTAAGGCTTTATTGCTGACCCTCGCAAAGCCAAGCCTTTTACCCAACGCGCTGCCATAAACTTCCAGTGAAGAGGATGAGCAAAGTTGACGTTTGGAGTTGAACAAACCTCTTCTTTACAAACATGCACACTGACACACACACACGCACACGCACACGCACACGCGCGCGTAAGCACGACAAACACCGGCAAGGATGAAAACAACACCAGTCCAGTCACAGCTATGCCAATCAACCTGTCATTTTCAAGCATTTTCAGCCTTCCGGGACCATTCATATTCTTAATTACAAAAAAAAACAAAAAACAAAAAAAACATTATGATGACAGTAGAGATGACAAATTAAAGGAGAAAATGTCCAGACATGTAGAGAAAAGAAACCATTTCAACAATACAGGCTTCTCCCAAAACGTGATGTAAAAAATACTAGATGCTTTTGAGATGCTTTGAGTTAAGGCTGTTATGCTGTGATTGAAAAATATAGCGACTCTATTCCTCATAGTTAATGGATCTCTGGTCCAGTCTGAACCCTTTGACCATAAGGCCTTGGTACAATTCAGACAGAATGCTATTCCCTGGCTGCAAACAAAGCCAGCACAAAAAAATCACTCTATACATGCAACCATAAAGTCATCCTAAAAGTAAGCAAATATCCAGGAATTAAACATACAGTGCTTATTGCAGATCTAATCAGCACCACTATCCGTTTTATCATCAGTATCGAAAGGCAAAACGACCAATGACAAAAGGCCCCATCACAAGTGATTGGCTCTGCCTTGAGTAGACGTCAGAGCGCCTTCTTCCTGACAGTCACAATTCTGGGATGGTCCTGAGTAACAGCATAAGTAAGTGCTGCAAGGAGCTGGGAGTTGTGTGGAGGGGACATTTCGAGGATCCGAGTGAGTATGGAAGTCTGTGTTTGATGGCTTTGCTTTCGGTGGGAATGAAAGCGGGAGCGGTGTTGGGGCCTAGGGCAGTGGTACGAGGGGTTCGTGTCAGTGCAGTCTTCTTCCATCCTCGCTGTGGCTGAGGTAGACTGGGGGGCACGCCCTCATAGTGCCCCTGTTCCGAGGTTTCTACGTCATCGGCCATTTCAAATTTTTAGAACGATCTTTGAGAAATATACATAAATATCTTAAAGCATCACAGCTTTTTTTTGCTGTAAATGAAGATATTGATATTATGGTCCTAAATTATGAGTCAAGAGAAACTTGCAAAAATACCTGAAGTGTAAATAAAACATATTTCATTTCTAGTTCACACCAAGAGCAGAAACAGAAAGAACTATAATTTCAAGTGGAGTTCCTATGCAACTGAGGTCAAAGGGCTGGTAAACCCCTATTTATGTCATGTGGTATGAGATGATGTTGGAGAGCTTTGAGGACAGAGACCTCCCAGCTAAATGCCACACTGAGCTCCCAAAAGACAAGAGCCAGCACTGTACTTCTTTCAAAATGCCCTTACCCCCAGAGATATGGTGCATGCGCCTCTGCTATCTTAGGTAGGTTGAAGACATTATTCTGCCTGAGACCTTTCCAGGAACAAAGTACCAGGCAAACCCTGTTTCCTTAATCACACACGTGCGCGCACACACATTCACACGATCAGCGCCGTGTGCAGGCTATACCGAGTGCGGGGGGCCAGGACATAAAAAAGGCACTTCAGATCTTGGGACAGAAAGGGCAGGGGCCCACCCGCCTTGTGCATGTCACTTCACATGGTCATACACACGCTGTGCACACACTCAGAACAGGGTACTTTTCCTGATGCCTCACAAAAACTACAATTTGGTTTTTTTCTTTTGTACTGTAGATCAATTCTACATACTGTTTTTTTTGTTTGTTTGTTGTTGCTTTCTACCAGAACCGGGTGGAAAGCAGTTCATATACAAAAACAGATACAGAGGCATGTTAGACACCTATTGTCACCGTCTAAACCGCTAATCTGCCCTGTTGCCCTGCTGAAAGAAATGGACTCGACTGGGTAGTCAAGATAAAGACCGTTTCTCGTTTCCCACAATTCAGTGCGGCAGCTACCCTCTGCAAAGAGAGCAGGTGAAAAGAATGTCTACAAGTTTCATGATCACACAAAAAAAACGCTGTTTGTTCCTACAGTATAAACTGAAACAAATGAGGAAAACACATGAAGCATATGAAAATGATGGGATTGCGTGCACGGAGCGGACAGTGGATGGTCAGTCAGACTGGCCCAGAATGGTGAAGGACAACTCCAGGACAACCCTGGATGGAGGCCTACCACAGCAGTGGCAACATTTTGACAAAGCTTGTTCTGTTTTTGCATGTAAAAAATGTAAGCGAAAAATAAAAACTATATTGTTTTCCTGTTTTGCAATCTTCGTGGCTCGCTGGGCATTAGGGCGTCTTTTCCCTTCCTCTGCCTTTGCCCAGCCAATGAGGTAGGTGTGTGCTGCCTGGTCTACTCCCCTTCTGCAGGGGGCGGGGCCTGAGATGGTCCCTCTCTGGCCTCCTCAGGATCACCCTGTGGGGAGCGAGAGAAAGAAAAGTTAACCCTCGTTCTCCATTTTTTCCTACTCCGGCCCTCATCAAGGTTACATGTAATGCAAAACCTAATGATCTGATCCATGTGCAACGGTAGTGTACATTAAATATGTTCCCAGTATAAATATATATATAGACACACACCAGGAGGCTTGTGTGGGAGGAGTTAAGAGCAGCGAGTTAGAGTGAGGGGCACGTGGGAAAGCGTTGGGGACAGAACGTCATGGCATCACCAGCAGCTGCTGCCGCAAGTTTTTACATTGATTCATTATGGACAGATGGACGTTCAGTCCAGCTGCGAAACCCCCCCCCCCACACACACAACTTTTTTTTGGTCCTTCCTGCTTTTTTCCACCCCACCTCCTTTAGCTCTCCACTGTTACCTCCCGTGCAAGTGTCCGGGGCAGTCAGGCTGGAGATTTATTTCCTTCAGTTGTGTCTTTATTCACTCCAACCCCCTCTCCTTCCCTCAGCCCAAAGAAATACGCCAACAGGAAGTGTGCGACATGATCCATGTTTTGTTCATGACGTTTGAAAGAAATAACATTACCTCTTTGACTAAGAACCAAGGGTTACCTCACCTGAATGTATACAGTACGTATTTACTTCCAATTACACAGCTTCAACCTTCTGCATTTCTTCTTTGATCAACTCATTAACCTTAACTGAGCCCAAACTCCCAAATATCAGATAGTCAAGTCATTTCTACATTTAAAAGAACAGACCATAGTTTATATTTTATTTTAATTATTTAATCATTTATGAGGGGATGTTGGCTATGTCTCCTTCTGAAACTCCGGGATACTAATACGAATTTCCATAAGAAAGCAGACAGACCCTAACATGTCGAAACCCAGATTTGCTAAGCCCTACGAAACACAAGACTGACCCGAAGAGGTGATTTATTCCCAGAGGTACCCTGCCACGTTCACACTTCCACGTCCTACAGGCACACGCGTCCACACGCAGCTGCACTGCATACACGCACGCACTCATTCTCTTGCACATTCACCTGTCATGGTCACTACAGACTTGGAATCCCCTGTGGTCCACTGGACTCGATCCAAGCCGCCCCCCTCCCCCCGTCCCACCCCAGAGCACATGTGGAGTTGGGTATGTTCGCACAGCGCCAGTCCACTGTTCCCACAATGCCTGCCAGCACACCAGGGAGTGAGAAGTGACAGACAGAGGGATAGATAAAACGAAGGGAGAGCGTAATAATTCTCTCTACAGCACATGCTACGACTCCTCAATAGATACACAATATTTAAGCTAGAAATGCATTATTGACAGTTGGTGGACCGGTTGGTCAAGTAGTTTGGAACCTTCCATGGTGTATTTCAATCGCAAATTACCTTGAAGCTGAGTAATCAATGGCAATACTCATTTTATCATTATAACAAAATAAAATGAAATGAAAAGGTAGTCAGGTGGGGTCGTGAGTGAACATGAGTCAGGTGGAATTGCGAGTGTGTGTGTGTGTGTGTGTGTGTGTGTGTGTGTGTGTGTGTGAGAGAGAGTGTATGTATCTGAGTATGTGTGAGTGAGTCTGAGTGTGAGTGTGTATGTATTTGAGTGTGTGAGTGACTGTATATGTATGTTCCTGGTTGAAGAGGTAGTTAGCGATGAAACGGAAAAAGCAAAGTGCCTTTAAGATGCCCCCATCACCTGCTCAGGGTTCTGATAAAAACTGATAACAGACATTTACTGAAGCCAGTAAGTGACCACTTTGAAAAACATAGCCTGTTTTAACAGAAACACCACCTGTCGCCATAAAACTTCAAAGAATAGGAAAACATAAAAACTATTCAGTGAATCGGATAACATACTAAAAATGACAACTTTTGCTAACAAGATTTTAAAAACTGTTCTATGCCGTTACAAGGGACAATACACAGAGAGAACCGAGAACAAAGCTATAATTTAATGTATGTACTGAGTAGAGGCTCTTTTTGTAAACCCACGTGGCTTTATAATACACGTGGAATATCGATACTAAGTGTGTTGAATATAGTTTTACTCGGGAAGAAAAGCTCAAACAACTGGGTCCAGAGTTCTAAGTCACATTTGACACATACTCGATTACAACAACACACTCGGTATCCCCAAAGATCCTATCCTGGGACTGAGAACCACGCCTCACTGCACCTATACCATTGTTTGAAAATTTGTATTTGTTGTGTTTACAAACAGCTACGGTTGCTATGACGACTGAGGTGAAAATCGCTGCAATGGCATTCTGGGGGGTGGGGGTGGAGGGCTGACATCACTGTTGACGGCATTGTGGTCCAGGCTGTGGGGGGTTAGGCGGCAAGCTTGTGCAGCTTGTGATGTCAGCAAGTTCATTGCGACGTGTTCCAGGAAACTGAGCGCAGCGAGCCTCGGAAATGCTGCAACAGCGACTGTGCCACATTGTAGTGGCACCTGCCATGCTAAGCGCCAGAGCATGAAAGCATAAACCTTTTACACAAGCCTTAAATCTGTAACGGTGCTACCTATCCTTTCATTTCTCTTATTTCTTTTCCTACCTTGTAGCAAAGAGATAAAAATGGTAATGCTTGTTTTATTTATAAGTTTACCTTTTTTTTTCTTTCTCAATCAACTTGACACCTGACTCATTTAAACAGCTGGCCTCACTCATTGGTACAACAGCAGTGTAATGAGAAACACGGTACTCGTTATACCACCTTCTGTCTGTCCGGCTTCCAATAAAAGCCGTTGCAAAAAATTCAGCAGATTAGTGATGCTCGTTGACAGAGCGTGAGTTCTGCCCCCAAGACTCAGGGGTTTCCCTCCCTGTCTTTCAAGGAAATTCATCTGTGTGTGAAATCAAGAGGTGCGAGGAAGAGGACGGTTATGTCGGGTTTCCTCTCGCTATCCTGACTCATTCTCTTCACTCTTGGTTTCACCTCCCTACTCCAACGTTCAGTGAAAGTGAGAGAGAATGTCCGGCTGACCGTTGGAAGATATCGTTAGTTCTGTTTCAATTACAGTCAGGTTAGACGCTGGTAAATTATACCAGCAAAAGTCGTTTTTTTTTTTTTTTTTAAACAAAGGAATATGGAGAAATTATTAATTTGGTGCAAGAAGAAAAAAAAATTGTATTCAGGCTCTTTGTTTTAATGGACAAATTTAACAGTGATGGCTCTTCCAATGAGACATTAACTAACACTTTAATCAGCTTCTTACAATCACTCTTCAGTGCGAGCAGGCGAAAAAGGTGGAACTGAGGACCTAAAAGAATAACATGGTGCACAGCTCATCACAATTGATTTCATTCTCCAGCGAAAACGTGGAGCATTCAACCTACAGAATGTAAAACAATATAGTGGCAATTTCGTATATGTGGATGAATGCCATTAATTACCAATAAACTTTCAGAAAAAATGATCAAACATGGACATAAACCACACAAGAAGAAGACCTAGGTAGAGATGGCAACTTCAATTGCTTCCCACCTACTTCGCATCTTTCCAAATGTATAAAATATGAGGTCCTACAACGAATTGGTTTTACTTTTCCCAAACTAGGGATGAATAAAATAATAGTCACTATTTTTAGGACTTTCCCTACAGCTTTCACTTCCCTCTGTTGAGTTTAATCTCTTCCATCAAAGATCTAGATAAAATGGTAAAACCTTCCGGGAAAGTATTTACCATTGCAAGCTCTGGCTTAAAAACAAACATGTAATGTGTCCTTTTAGCCAGAAGAGGGTGGTCTTTAAAAGCGCTGAGTTACTGTGGGGAATATGAACATGTCTTGGTGCATGTCATGTCCAAGGGGGAATTTGGAGGTTTTTCTATGTGAGCCACAGTGTTTTCTCCGGTGACACATAATGAAAGGGTTAACACAAATAACAGAACATAGACAAGCCTTTTTCTCGCTTAGTGGAAGTTGCTGCCCTTGAATGCCAGTAAGAGCGTATTTCAACAGTTACTGGTAATGTAAAGGGTGTCTGCCTACAAGTGTAACACATGGCTGGAGTGTCATGACTATGACTTTAAATATTAAATATATTCACTGCATGGCCAAGTACATTGACACCCCTTCAAATTTGTGGATTGTGCTGTTTCAGCCATACCCGTAGTTGACAGGTGTCTACAATTGAGGTCACAGCCATGCAATCTCCATAGAAAAACATTGGCACTAGAATGACTAGTACTGAAGCACTAAGTGACTTTGACCTTGGCCAGTCATTGGCCAGTTACAAGCCAGTTACTAGAGCTGCCCCAGTCAACTAAAAGTGGCATTATTATGAAGTGGAAACGTTAAGGAGAAACAACAGTGGTAGGCCACACAAGCTTACAGAACTGCACCGCCGATGCGCTGATGCGCTCTCCTTGGTTGCAACCCTCACTACCAAGTTCCAAACTGTGTCAGGAAGCAACGTCAGCACAAGAACTATTCATCAAGAACTTCATGAAATGGGTTTCCATGGCTGAGCAGCTGCACATAAGCCTAAGATCACTATGCAAAATTCCAAGCGTCACCTGGAGTGGTGTAAAGCTTGCCGTCATTGTACTCTAGAGCAGTGGAAACTCATTCTCTGAAGAGTTCCATCACGCTTTACCTCCTGGCAGTCTAACGGATGGATCTATGTTTGGCGGATGCCACGGTATCGCTACCTGCCCACATGCATAGTGCCAAATGTGTTTAGTGGGGCTGTTTATCATGGTCCAGGCTAGGCCCCTTAGTTCCAGGGAAATCTTAACACTACAGAATAAAATTACATTTTAGAAAATTCTGTTCTTCTAACTTTGTGTTAACAGTTTGGGGAAGGCCCTTCCCTGTTTCAGCATAACAATGCCCTCTTGCACAATGCGTGGTCCATACAGAAATGGTTTGTCAAGATCGATGTGGAAGAATCTGACTGGCCTGCACGGAGCCCTGACCTCAACCCCATGTATGGAACTCTCTCAGCACTTCACCGTCACCAGTCTGAAACGAGTTTTCTAGAGCACCATGCCATCGAGACAACTGAAGTGAACCAGGGTTGCAGCGATAAGATCCAACTAAATGCCCACTGATTAATCTGCAACCTCCATTTTATAACTGGGTCAAAGGCAATCTAACCCAAGACTTCTGTAGGGTTTGGTGGCCAGTTGCCCAAACGCTAAGAGACATTTCTAATGAGAAAAAAAAAACAGTGCTGTTGCCTTCACACAGAAGCCATATAACAACGCTGTCTAATGTGTGAGGAAATTTAAATGAAGCAGGCAACTTAAATTCTCTTACCTGCTGTCCTTCTCCTTGAACAACCTTCTGGGGCTGTAAAAAAGGACAAGAAAACATTAAGCTATTTTTGTAATAAAATAATTTTTTTAAAGTTTTTAAAAATGTGGAATTAGTATGTCTCACATGTCAAAAAGAGACATCAAAGAGTTAGTGATCATTGGGAACATTACAGGTACTCTGCCACGGTCCGATCCACCGGACCGCCAAGATTCTAAATGATCCAGCAGGGACTGTGCCCATTCCTTCTGAGACACTGGACCGGGTTGACAAAATGAAACAAGGGGCACAACCCGTCCACCGATTTCTCCAGCAACCTACAATCTGGAAACCCGGTGACTTCAATAGAATGTGTTTATGAATCGCTATAGGTAAAATGGCTTCCTGAACCCATTCATCGGGCTTTTAGACAGCGGGCCTGTTCTTGAAGTGTAAACAACACTGTTTTTTTGGAGATTTGTCCCTCTCCAACAAACAGCTGCTGCGCCATAAGAGCATACCAGCTGTGGGAAGGAGGAGGAACCGGTGGGAATGGGGGGAGGAGACAAATTTGACAGGCAGTTGCCCCTGCTGCATGAGTCAGAGAAGCAGTCCATTCATAAAAGCGAAACAAGCCTCTCTAAGCGGAGCAGCAGCCAAATAGCACACAGTGACACGCTCCTGTCCCCCCGAGAGAGGAATAGGGGACTAGTAACAGAGATATTGAGTCTCTGGATTGGCAGGATTGGCATTCACCCAAATTAATTATTTAGCGTACAGGGAGAAACAAATTGTATCAAATAGTAAGAACAACAAACTCAAATAACCTTTTTTAAAAGAAGCGCTTGTATCTTTGAAAAATCTGGCGACATTTTTGGATTTCCATCGCCAGAAAAACAATATTGTGGAGAAAGACAACAAAAAAATGAGAAAAACGTAACTAGACAGGAACACGTGTGGAAGAGTCGCAGAGCACAAGCTTCAACAGGTTGAGACTGCAGATGAACAGGCACCGGAGCACAGAGCCAGGAGGGCAGGGGTGAGAACAGGAAAGGATGGCAGAGGAGAAGAGAGGAGAGGAGGGGAGGGGATCGAGGAAGGAAGAGAAGAAGGGATGGGAGAGGAGAGGAGGGGAGGGGAGGGGAGAGGAGAAGAGAAGGGTAGGAGAGCAAAAGAGAGGAGAAGAATTGGAATGGGAGAAGAGAGGATGGGAGGGGGTGGGGTGGCTGTCGGAGTTGAATTCCATCTGGCAGACATTTCAGAGCAGAGAGGAACCGAAGCAGGGCGTCTGGCCAGGAGCCAGTGGCACTCTCGAGCAGGGAGAGGGCCTGTTTCCAAATACCCACCCTCTCCAGCATGTCAATGGTAGGGTCCAGCCTGGGTGGCCGGAACAGGAGAGCCATCGGCTAGACAAGGCTCAATGCGACAGGATGGGCTCACGATAGCAATGTAGCTATTTGCAGAAAGCATCACTTTTCACTGCTCAATAACATCATACTCCTATTCGTCCTTTCGTGGCTAGGATCAAACATTTTAGCCCACTGCCTCTTCCCATACAATTTCCAATAATGTGTCAGAAACCACTTTTGCTGGTTATTACCAGTCATTATCACCAGCCCCTAATAGGCCACTGTGGATATGTAAAATAACGTCCTCTGTAGGCAATACATGTGTTTGTTGCAGAGTCTACCAAACAAACTTGCTTAATGTTTTAGCAATACCTCCTTCTCCAGTAGCCACGCCCTTATTTGGGGGGCCAATGATTTTGTACTTTTGGGAATACCCGCCCAGCTCTTGTCTGATTTGTGAAAGCAGGGTTGCCCCCCACCACAAACACCACCCCCCGTTTCCCTCTCCCTCCCTCGCTTTTTTTCTCTCTAACCCTCTCTCTGTCTTTCCCCCTTCTCTCACTCCCTCATTCTCCCTCCCCACCCCCTTCTCTCTCTATTGTGTGTGGCATCTGTGGAATGCGGGCCCCAGCAGACCCGCTTCCTCCTGTAATCAAACACATTTCCTCCTCCCCGCTGCTCTGTGTGGCCAGCCCAGGCCGTTACCCAGACTCCCCTGCAGCAGGCTGCAACACATTCCCGCCTTCAGCGCCAGCCACTGCAGCAGAGTATGGGAGCATGAGAGATGAGATTTGGGGGGGGGGGGGCGGGGCCAGGGCC
>JAOYSI010009260.1:0-11008 GCA_025775065.1 Hiodon alosoides | reverse complement strand
CCGGGTGAGTGCCACTCTAGTACAATGTGCCGTTTCAGTGCCCGGGTGAGTGCCACTCTAGTACAATGTGCCGTTTCAGTGCCCGGGGGAGTGCCACTCTAGTACAATGTGTCGTTTCAGTGCCCGGGGGAGTGCCACTCTAGTACAATGTGCCGTTTCAGTGCCCGTGGGAGTGCCACTCTAGTGCAATGTGCCGTTTCGGTGCCCGGGTGATTGCCACTCTAGTACAATGTGCCGTTTCAGTCACTCACTTAGACATGCCCCCAGCTCCGTGAGCTCATTAGGACGCCAGCGCTGCCCCAGGTCCAGGGAACATATGCCAAGGCGCCGGTGCCACCTACCATGGGGAACTCTTGCCATCACAGGGTGTGCCAAACAGCCAACCCGGGGGCACGGGACTGATCGCGGCTCTTTTCCCTTCCCCCAACGCGATCGGCGAGCTTGACAAAGGACGTCATCCTGGGATGACGCGTTGCCAAAGGGGTGAGGCAGACCAAGTAAGATGGGGCGGGTGGATTCGGTCCGGACGGCGCATCTTCAGGGAACCGTGTTATAATAGACTCTTTCACACAGGTTTGATCTCTCCTCAACACTGTTGCCTGTGGGCCCCCCAGGTAAACTCTTATTCCCAGTGAAGGGCTCACTAATAACTGCAGTAACATGAGGCAGAAGAAGTCAGAAGCATCTATGCTAAGTGGAAAGACAGAAAAACAAAGAGACTATCTAATGTCTCTAAGGTGTTTAAAGTCTTCATAATTAACAAAAAAAAATATGACTGGAATGGCACTGACAGGAAATTCATCTAAATGATTTCTGTGTGTGCTTTTATATAATGCCACTACTCTCTGCCTCCAATACTCCTCCATTCTGAAATGGGGTCTTTTTGCCTGGGGAGTAGATTTCTGAATGTCTGTGTGCCAGAACATATAGTTTAGTGTACATGGATGCAGCACTGGCCATTACCCAAAATTCTCATCACCTCTCAGTGTGAAGAAGGCACTGTTCACCTTGGTGACATGCGTTACATGACGTCACCGCGGGCCTTACACGCGCTAAACCGGCTGTTCAGCTTTGAGGGGCTGAGCAAGAGGCAGCGATCCAGACATGAATCCATTTCTGAGAAATAATTGGGCTGCAGTGATTGGACAAACACTGACTGAGGTCATAGGTGCGCTGCTTGTTTCGGAGGTGGTGCCCTGGATTGATTCCAAAGGACAGGCCAGTCAAGCCGTTGCGGTTGTTTCAAATTCAGCTTTTTGCGTAAAAAGAACGGAACTTATGCGACACACTGGGGGAACCCAGGGTGTTTACTGAGGGTCGCTCATTACGCGGCAGATTTTTAAGTAGATTTCACACTGTAATTAGCATATTCTGGAAATTTTGTCTTTTGAGAATCGGATTTTGTAGAACTCCCCCCACCCAATAATTAGGTTAATTTTTAATTAAACCATGTTGACGGCACCAAAGTCTTGTCTGCTGTCTTGCCTCATTCACCTCACAGCCAGGATTTTAAAATGTATAATAGATACAATATAATAGATTTATAACTGGGTTCATAGCGTGTGACTCTCGTGTGTGATAACAAACAAAGAGAGAAATTATTTTACTGACAGGTGGAACATTTGTTGGCATCAAACGAACAGCTCCATTAGGAAGGGGCTCTGGTGAGTGACAGTATTTCCTTCCACTGATGTTTCGGTCGCTAATGGCTAAGCAGCTGGATACTGTGGTCCCCCCCCCCCCCCCCCGCGCTTGCTTTGTGCCGGCAGGGCCCGTCTCTCGGCCTCTGGTCTTCCACCGCTGTGCCGGTGTGATTCGCCCTCTCCTCGCCCTCGGTTCCGTAGCGCGGGGCCCTGATTGCTGCGCCGTTATCCTCTTTTGGGGTTTGTGGTGCTCAGCAAGAGATTCATTAGTTCTGCCGCTCATATTTACCTCCAGCAGCACGCTCAGCTGTGACACCAGAAGGGGCCGAGGGGATGGGTTCTGATCGGGGAAAGATGTTTGGGGAAACAACAGACATTTGGAATAAGATGATTAAAGTGAGAGTGTTCTCAGTGGCAGAAGAGCCCAATCTGGGCACTTAAAACCCAGGTCTCCACCTGTGTCTCGGAATCTTACATCGTTTTTCCCCACGATCTAATGGGTTACCCAAAACAGAGGGCCTCTTTTGCTCTTCTGCTCAGGTCACAGGGGGTTTAAGAAACATACAAATGGTTTCATTGTCATTTTTTTTTGTTGTTCCTCAGTTTCGCTCCCTTTTTTACAAATCTTCCCTCATAATAATAAATGCGTATGCCACTTTCAACGGTGTTAAGCTGAAAGGAACTTTGACTGGTAATTAGATACTCATGCTTTGACTAAATCTTCACTTGAGACAATATATATTTTTAATGTCATATGTCTTGCTCTGCATAGTAGCCTGAATCCGCACCTAATTTCACACTCTTTGCTGAATAAATATTTTAAGCAACCGATTGACAAAGTGTTACACGGATGCAAATTAGGTTCTGTGCCGCCGCAATTGAAAGCCCGTAATAACAACACACACAGCGTGAGCAAAGAAAGATTACACAGAAGTAGAATTTAATAAACAGCCGACAGTTCTAATAAAATCCGGATCAAGGTTGCTCTCGCGGCTGACATATTAAATAATTCCCCCAACTTAGAGAGAGGCGACAAAGTCAACACGCCCTCGCTGTGGCTGGCCTCCCCCCTGCAGAAAGCCGCCAGACGTCCCTCTTTCCTCTCGCGCTTTCCGCCCGTGTGCTCGGGATGAGCTGAGGAGAGCTGCTTGTTTCGCTGGACCACTGTGGGGGGGAATATGATCGGTGGAGGCCTTCAGGCCGCGTCGGTTCGGGTTTGGATCGCGACCTCCTTGATTCGGTGAGGGGCTAATGGCGTGGCACATCTATCCTGGCAATGGGGATGAACTCAGAGCCCTTCACCCGGGCTCTCTCACTGTGTTACGGGTCTCGTATAGCATAAAGTGCTCTGTATCGCTGGGCGACATGTGATTTGTACCTGAGACCGATGGTTACGACGCTAAAACCTGTACCAAGGTTATAGTCCGAATAAATCTGAACGGACTCCGGCTTTGGGAGGCAGGAAATGCATCCAAGCTCAGAGCCGTGGGTGCCGGACTTGGGTATTCCCGTCCTGCCCTCTACCAGCCAACAGGACCGCTGGGACACGGACACCGATATCCAGTGTGTAATCCCATCAGCCCAAGTAGACCAATCCAATTACTAAAGACGTCAAGGAGGTGCGTCTTCCTTGTAGCCGCTTTAGTACGGAACGCTGAGTCATTATCGCCAGAGTTAAAACGGGGCAGTTTGTTTCTTTTAAACCTTTTTTTATTTTGGTACGTACTGAAGCTTGACAATTTTACCAAGCTGTTTTCTTAGGAAAAGTAGCAAATAAATCAACTATTTTGTTGTTAGACTAACCTCCAAGATCTATATCAGTTTTGTTTGACCCCTGTATGAAGATGGCATCACAATGAATGCCAAAAAAGATTTTAAAGTACAGTGCATTCACCATACCATGGGCGCAATTATTCAACTAGATTTCATTATGAAATGCAGTTAGCGCTCATTAGCAAATGTTTCATTTGGGCATATCGGCTTGCCTGAGATTTTCCTCAATGTACGCCATTGACGATTTTATCAGCTGAATGAAGTCATCAGTCGCCGGGGGAAGGCCTGCAAATAGCGCGCAGCGCAGAGGGCAAAGCTGTTTCTGCGGTTACAATCGGAGCCGGCAGAAGAGCCTAATTGATGGAAGACGTAAAAACAGACACAGGTGCAGTTGAATGAAACGTCAATGGGGATTTGAGAGTAGGCCTTGTTGCAAATCAAGTCTGTTCTTCCCCCGGCAGAGTGCTAGGAAGGGTCTGAACGAATCCTAATTACGGTGCGCGTCAAAAGGCATTGAATGGCATCTCGCGTCTCTTACGCGAACTTACCGTGTCGTTTGTTTCCTGGGCGGCTGTCGAGAAAAGTGAGCCGTCGCCGTTCTCGCAGAAGGAAATGAAAGCAATTATTTGGAGGGCCCCGATAATAAACGCAGACGTGGGTGTGATTTTTATATTCTTCCCTGGATGCGTCTGCGGCTCCGAGGCGGTTCCGAAGCGCGTTTTTTTCCGACTCCGCCGGAAGGAAAAGGCGGCACAAAGGCCGGCTCAATGGCTCGCTCCGGAGCGCGCCGCTGAAGTCGTTTCACCGTGGAAGTGTGTGTGGCAAAATCCACGTGCGACAATGCTGTCCGCTTCACCCAGACTCTGTGAGCACGTCTCTCTGACTCTCTCTCATCCCTCCCTGACATTCGCCTGCACCTGGCGCTGACTTTCCAGCGGATATTCAGACCGCGGAGTAAAATGGAGGCTTGTGTGTCTGGACTAACAGTGATAGAAAAAGACCGTTCCGCAAACGAGCGTCACAGTCTCCACTTATAGAGGCTGCGGAATTAGCTTTTTGCTAAATGTAAATATTCCTACTGTGGCAGTTCCAGCCCCATATTAAAAGCATTCCATGTCCTTTTCTTTACCCCCTGTCAACAGACGGGAGAGCTGTATTGTAGTAATGCTTGCTGTATTTCAGGTCCGCGTATGTATTATTGTGGCTGTAGTAATTCTTGCTGTATTTCAGGTCTGCGTATGTATTATGGTGGCTGTAATGATGGAAAGGCTATTGAAGTGCGAGGATTTGAGTGCTTCTGTGAAAATAAAAAAAAACGCATCTCATACAAACAATCTCTTCCACCTATAGGCTCCAAACAAACATCAGGATATACAGAGGGCTGCAACTCCCCTGAGCTCCCACTGGATGATTGACGGGGCGGGTGGGGGGTTGTTGTGCTCTGAGACGGGTGGATCCCCCCGGATCTGTGGGGAGGTTCAGACCTGCCAGACGACATCCCCCAGCCCGGCTTCTCTCTGTGACTGCATGGTGGGGGATGGGATCTGTCGCGCCTCTGCTCGGAGAACCCAAGAACAGTGCAGACGGGTTTTGCCATCTTTCCCGAAACGCCGCGCGCTGCGTTCTCTTCTGGCACCTTCTTCTTCTTTCTCTCTGGCGTGGAAGATAAAGGCGCAGAGAGCTGAAGAAAGCGCGATTTTACGTAGATGAATATGAGCCGTGAATATGCAGAATCGGTTATACGTTCATTTTAAAGGAAGGCTGCACCGTTACCGTTAACCTTTATGGGACGGCGTTATTATTAATTTATTTCAGTGGACGCGAGTGCCATTCTGAATCACGCCACCGCTGAAGTCAAGCCATGACTTACAATGTGGCTCTTGGCTTGGCGCCTGCGTGATTATATGGTGGAGGAGGATCAGAGCAGGGGGCTTCTGGGTCTTGTGTACGTGGCGAGCTATTCCGCCTCCCGGGGGCCGAGGCGAGCCACGGTTGGTTGGCTCGAACTGCGTGGGCGAGAGATGACAGACTACAGAGAGTCTGCCGAAAGCCCGCGCCACAGCGTTTTGAGCTTATTCTGACACCAGGCCAAACACGCATGGAGACAATGCTCTGCAGAAACAGTAACGAATGTGAGGGTCATGCAAACATATGTAGATCCGCTTGGGTCGCAGTATCTACTTGAATGGTAAACAAATTCATCGCAGTACGCATGGAAAGTTATCTTCACCACCCATGGAAACCTCATCTGTGTGCACCACCATGTACTGTGGTATTTTAACTTGAAGCCTAAATGGAGCGGAGCTCCTAGTGAGCGAATTTGCTACGGACAGTGACGTCACTCCCCGGAGTGTTGTCGGAGGTTGTGTGTGATTAGTTCCTCAGGCTAGGGACATTTTGCCTCTGTTGTTGGAGGTTGTGTGTGATTAGTTCCTCAGGCTAGGGATGTTTCGTCTCTGTTGTCGGAGGTTGTGTGTGATTAGTTCCTCAGGCTGGGGACGTTTCGCCTCTGTTGTCGGAGGTTGTGTGTGATTAGTTCCTCAGGCTAGGGACGTTTCGCCTCTGTTGTCGGAGGTTGTGTGTGATTAGTTCCTCAGGCTAGGGACATTTCGTCTCTGCTACTCCTCAGCACTCTGTGGCATCCTCCAGGGTACATCTAACTGTGTGCTCGCGCCCACAAAACAGAATATAAAAAACAAGCAGTGTAAAAGATCACACCACTTCACCTGATTTTCTAGTGTGCCCCACCCACATCCAAATATATTAATAAAATATATTAATACATGTACAAATATTAATAAATAAATGTGAAAAAATCTATTTATAAATGGGATGGTAAACAAACAAAAAATGACTGATATCATAACTCAAAATAAAAGTGTAAATTAACCACAGTCGACGCTGATCTACAAGAGCAAATACTGTGGCTGGGGTGGCTCTAATTTCACTCGAGGGTTAGGAACTTCAATAGTCTTTTTCTTTCAGCGTGTTTATGTTTAACAAGGCTGTGAATCTGTGTCTGAGTTCATCGAAATGTGGTTTTACCGTTGCCGACTCGCCCATTCGTGTTGCATTCGCAGTTTTTTGTCCTGCTGGTATTGGTTTCTGGAAGGTCAACATTTCAGACTTTTTCTGTAAAGGATACGACAGCAAAGCTTCACAGAATTACAGCGGGCGCCCTGAGGTTGGCGCGTTGCAGACTCACAGAACAACGTGAGAGATCAGAGCATAGCATGAAAAGGCCTTCAAATGCATCTCAGCACCCTGACTTTTGTTCTGCTCGAGAGCCGGGACGACTGAAACGCAAAACCGGAGCCTTCTTTTCACTCCCTGTGCCTAAAAAAAAAAAAGTAATTACTATTGTAGCACTCATTCTCTCCTCCATTACTCCTATTACGCCTGAAACACAAACCCCCCCCAGTTTCCATGGTAACCCTAAAGGTCAATAATAATCCTGTTTGGCGGAGACATCATTTTCAGCCACGGTGAGGCTGAAAATGCGGCCTTGTTTTTTTTAAAATGTTGCTTAGGAAATGATGGGTGGAGCAAGGTACACGCCCTTCGGAGCAAGCGGACCGAAATACAAACCGAAGACGCTCAGGCCTCGCGCGGCGGTGTCTGATGAATGGGAAGAGAGAAGAGGCTGCGTTTGATAGCCGTCGTTTCCAAACCTGATGTGTGATCATATTTTGACAGGGGCTCTAAATTGAATTTCAAATGCGCACTGTCATCTTTGGAGAGGGACCCATCTCCCTGAGTCTCACCCAATTTCCCGGCATTGTACTCGGAAAAGGAGGCAGTCGTTTGACTTGACGGAGGGCCCCGTGTACTAATGCATAGCAATAACATTTGAGCGACGACGTGGTTTGAACAGGAGAGAGGCCGAGCCTAGTCTCCTGCCCGGGGCCTCTGGGTGCGTGGGGGATCTGTGGATGGCGACCCAGAGTGAAGGCAGCTGGTGATTCTCTCACTTCTGTGCTTCCGTATGTTCTCACACCAAGGGGTGGGGGTTTGGGGCACAGCAGCCACATGGCGGACGTCACCCTTCATACCCATGATCAGGGCCCCCCTGGCTGTTTTACATGCACTTTGCTGCCGGTCTGACAGCGGGACGTCCCACAGGTGCTTCAAAGTACTTCACAGTGTTTTTCTGAATGTCTGGTGTCTCCACGGTTGAATCCGCATGCATTTGTAGATTTTAGAGAATGTACAGCGTCGGTGTGTGAGGGTTGATGGGCGTTGCAGTTCTAATCAAACGCCGACAAAATGATCCCAGTAAATAATTATTTCATAATGTTCCAGCCTTGTGTTTTCCGATGACAGTGGGAAAAAAAAACCCCAGGCGCCCCGTATCACGCAGGACGACAACCACGTGGAAGGAAATAAGTGCTGGCCAGTCCATTTTATTAATGTCTCTTCACGATTGGCGGTGTTCTCTGTGTCCTCCACAACTGGCTCTTCAGTGCCGGTCTCCTGCAGTGTCTCTCTCTCTCTCCAGCCCTCTCCTGCCCAGTGCCGGTCTTGTCTCTCTCTCTCTCTCTCTCTCTCTCTCTCTCTCTCTCGCAGGTCTCTTCATTACTCTGCCCCCTTTGTATCACTGATGCCAAAGCGTTGCCTCCCACCCCTACAGCCCCCGTGTCCGTGGTGATTGAGGTGGGGCTGCAGCTCCGGGACCCCAGATGAGAAGCTGATGAATGAGATGAGCCCGCATGTATTTATCTAATAGGGGGAAGGATAGGCCCTCAGGTCCTCATTTTCAGATAGGTTAGCAATATGAGGGATTGATCAAACTCCATGCATTTTTTATCCCTCTAAAAATGTTAAAAGGTTATTCTGTTAGAATACATTTTTAAGGAGACAAATATGTAATGTGTAAGACATACTCAATTAGTTTTTATTTATTAGTCATAAATTGGTTATGTAATGAATAAAGTAATAGTAACGTAGTAAATAGTAAAGTAATCAATAAAGTAATGAAACGATTATGCATTATCTGAAGGTGTCCTACACACGGTTATTGCCACCTCTTAAAATTAGCCTCTTAAAACTGCTTTGTGTAGTTTACAAGCTGGCGGGCTATTGGTTAAAGTGTAACCGAAGGGTTGCCGGTTCAAGTCCCACCCCAGCTGTTGTATCCTTGAGCTTGGTTTCAACCCAAAGTACTTCACTAAATACCAAACTGTACAGCTAGATAAATGTAAAAAAAAGTTGCTTTGGATAAAACAAACTAAACATAAAGATGAGCTTGTGCAATTATAATCTATGGTCAGTATACCAGGTGGTCAAATAGGACTCTTCAGAAACACTTCAGTATGTGTGAGTGTACCCTAAAGAGCACAGTGGATAAAATGGGCTGAAATGAGACTGGGGTTTGGGAGTTCTGTGAGGAATATGGGGGCCTTAAGCCACTTACCATGGATGGGGAGAACGCTATCATCTGATGGGAACGTCTGAGTTTCCCCCCACCCCCCCAGGGCACGTATCGATCGGCCGTCTGGTGTCCGAGCCAATCCCATGTGTCCAGCCACCTGTGTTATCAGGGTGGTTTATCCCTGTTTTCTGTGAAAGGAGGAACACAGCAACACTACACTATACCGGTGGGAATAGCCAGCCAGAGCCTGCGATTGATGTTTGACCCTCCTGCCCAATGGGAACGTTTGTTGAGGTCACCATCGGTCGCGGCCCTACGGGCTGGGGCCACAAAAAGTAGTCGTTTTTCTTTCCTTGTGAAGAGACTCAAGTGCCAGCCTTGTGATGTGACGTGAGTCTCGGCGAGGAGAAACCAACAATAACCCAAACTTTTCTAGCAACCTTGCTACGGTCTTAATGACCTTGTCAGCAGCAAAGCGGTGCCGCCAAGAGCGGTCATGTCCGCACAGCCGCACCTGCTAACGCTTAGCGTCCAGCAGCAGAGCGCACAGCCGCAGACAGGAGAAAGGCAGATGGCAGTGGGCAGCTATCGCTGCTGCCGGGGCAGGGTCAGCCTTGGTCCACGCGAGGGTGTCGGTGTCAGAGCCTTGTCTGCCTGTGGGTGTCCCCGGGCGCGGGCTGTGGGTGAATCTGTCGTGCCGGTGTCCGACGAACAGCCCTGTAGAGCAGTCGCGGAGACCGAGCCGCTCGTGCCGTTTACTTACTGAAAGGTTAATTCTGTACGATTTGGGTAGCAGCTGGGCCCCCCTGAGGGACCGGATTCAAGGCCGCCACCTTGCCTAGCTGCCTCAGAGCTGGCCTTGAGCAGGAATAGCCCAGGGCCCTCTAGACAGGTTACCAAGTCATCTGCATACGAATTACACCCTGAATACATTTACATGGAAAACACAGCAAGCTCAGAGGGATAATGACTCCATAGAGATGGAACGTGATATACAGGGACGAGAGAGCGTGCTGATTGGCTGAACCTTATACACATATAATTCCCAGATTCCGTGGGTTTTTTTTATTTTTTATAAAGCTAAAGGCATTCGATTACAAATGTTTGGCTTGGTGTATGCAGTCTTAAGTTACCCTTCCAAAGCAGCCCTCCAGCTCGGACCGCCGCTGCTCAATGGCACTGAAGATTCGGTGGCAATGTGCGGTCTGTTTACATTGCATTAAAAGGAGGCTTTTGATTGGCAAAACTCGGCTTTCAAGCTCAAGATATTTTTTAAATAATGACACCTCATTGGCCGACAGTTAGTCTCCTTCCTCATTTAACCGGGGGAGATTTTCTTGGAAACAGCAGCCACTTCAATTTGCACAGTCTCTTTTTTACAGCCGCAGGGGGGAACAAAGGCTCTTAAAGGAGAAAAGATGGTCAACCGCTCTGCTCTGGTTTTCTTCTTTTATTTCATTTATTTCTCTGTGTTCAGTTTCTTTCAACTTTTCGGGAAATGATAGCAGAGTTTTGGGTTTTCCGCATGAGTTTAGAGCTTAGAGGTGCCAGTGCAGTTTATACTGGGATGCTTGGCTCTGTCTCTATTGATGCTCCTTTCCTGAAGGCTGTGTGAGGTTAAGTACATCTGCGGCACAAACACGCCATGCCTTGCATGAGAAAGAGAAAGCTAACATGATGACCCAGGGGTAGCGTGACAAACCGCAGACAGAGTGTGTGTGTCTGTGTGTCTGAGTGTGTGTGTGTGTGTCTGTGTGAGCGAGTGTGTATGCGTGGGTCAGCGTGTGTGTGTGTGTGAGCGAGTGTGTATGTGTGTGTCAGTGAGTGTGTGTGCGTGTGTCAGCGAGTGTGTGTGTCTGTGTGTGTGTGTGTGTGTGTGTGTGTGTGTGTGTGTGAGCAATTATGTATGTGTGTGTCAGCGAGTGTGTGTGTGTGTGTGTGTGTGTGTGTGTGTGTGTGAGCAAGTCTGTATGTGTGTGTCAGCTAGTGTGTGTTTGTCAGCGAGTGTGTGTGTGTGTTTGTGTGTGTGTGTCAGCAAGTGTGTATGTGTGTGTCAGCTAGTGTGTGTGTGTGTGTCAGCGAGGGTGTGTGTATGTGTCAGCGAGGGTGTGTGTGTGTGTGTGTGTGTGTGTGTGTGTGTCTGAGAGTGTGTGTGTGTGTGTGTGTGTGTGTGTGTGTGTGTGTGTGTGTGTGTGTGTGTGTGTGTGTGTCTGTGTGTGTG
>JAOYSI010009259.1:0-11008 GCA_025775065.1 Hiodon alosoides | reverse complement strand
CAACCCCCCAGAAAAAAGTCAGAGTTATTAGCTGCTTCTCGTGTAGTGAGCGTTTGGTTAATTTCCCAGGCCCCCTGCATCTCCCCCCCCCAGAGAACACCCCCCTCGCGGAGGCTTACGCAAACTCGCCCTAAAGTGCGGAACGCTACGGATATCTACGGGGGCGTCAGATGCCACACTTGCTGCTGAAAGGCGCGCTAGCCTGCACCCATCGCTGCGGTTGTCAAAGGCGGGGCAAGTGAGTGAGGGCGTTCCGTCCAATCCCGCGAGCTGCTCTGGGGGCTGGGCCAATGACGGCTCGTCCCCAGTGAAAAAAGTGTGTGTGTTAGAGGCCTAAGCATGTTTCACGCTGACACCATGGCATTTTGACCCTGCCATGAAATTTTGAACACACACCAAGTCAAAGCTACAGGTGGCCTCTGAATCAAGGTTTTGGTAGAGAGAAGAAACAAAAGTGGTGGCCGGTTTTTGTGGTTGCGGTCTTTGTTTCAGGTCGTTACTGTTTGGGTTATTGCCATCCTTGTCCAGGTTGTAGCATTGGTTAACTGTAGCCTGCGTGGAGTTCAGGGAGGCCAGCTGGGTCTATCACAGTAAACAAGTTTAATTTGTGCAAGAGAGGAATCCGGAGAAGAAAATGAATGTGTTTCATTCCTAAAATTTTGCCTTAAATTCCCAAGAGACCAAAGGATTGGGGATTGTTAGTTGCTGAAAATCAATCTGATAGTGTAATAGATGATAGTGGGAGTCAAAAGATGTAACAGAACTAACTAACAGAATAATAACTGAGGCCTGGGTGTGAATGACATCGTCAGCTTCTCTGTTCCTACTTGTCCCGTCTTTCCCACTATTGTCCAAAACCCACCGCTGTCTTCCAAATCCTGGAACTTGGGGCTGTTTTTCTCAGTAAACTAGATTAGCCCAATTGGTGCCGATCTGCTGATTATCAACTGGTGACAGCAGGGGTGATAACAGTCCATTTTCAGGACTGATTAATTCTGGGCAGCGCCTAGATTCCGAAATGAATCAGTGTGTGTTTATGACTACCAATGCTCGACTTGGTTCTGCTCGGGGAGTTACAGCCACCATGATTAAGGACGACTGCTCTGTAAACAAATTTAGGGTGTCTTCTGGGCTCAGAGCTGGGAAATACCTGCCTGATTAAAATAAGTAGTGTTTATGACTACCAATGCACGACTCAGTGCTGCTCGGGAGTAACTTCCAGCATAATTAAGGATGCTTGCTCGGTAAACCCTAGGTTTGCAGAAGATTATGGTGCGCCCTAAACCTTACATGTACATGTAATGTACTGCGTGGTAGAGGTGTGACTGGGCTTGCCAGCGCTGTGGTCGGTGCGTGCCGCCATGGAGACAGGCTGGCCTGCAGAGGAGCTGGGCTTGGCAGCTATGAGAGCAGCTATAAAACGGGCTTATAAAATGAAGGGTCTTCGCCACTGGTTGGATCGGCCAGCAGGTTTACACGCCGCTGGCACTGGCGAAGTGTTTGAACGGGCTTCAAAGGCAAAGCCCTGCCTGGAAATCTGGCCAGGGAGGGGCTGCGCCTGAGCGACGGTCCACAGGGGAAACCCAGTTAGTGTGTAGCTCACAGTACGAGAGGGGCACTCATTTGGCAGCGCTGTAGAATGCAGGCCAAGCCCGCTGGCTACATCTCTGCGTTTCATTGGATGCAGAAAAGTGAAACACGGTTTATTGCTGCCGTTTAATGGAAGTGGCCTGGTCTCTGTTCCTCTTGTTTTTTTCACCCGGTATGACAGAATGTTGAACTTGGCAGAACCTGGAAACGAAGGAGGGCAATTTCCACCCTGTTCACACGTTTGGAACATTAGAAGGGTCTTGTTTTTCCCCGGGACGCCACTGCTCGTGGGCATGCCTCATATCCAAAATGAGGTGCGCACCCTATTTACGGGAAAACCAGAAACGTATCTGAGGAGGTCTGACTCACAAAGTTGGAGAGGCTTCACAGGTACTGTGTTAATGCTGGGAGTAAGGCCCAAAAGTGCCACTGGCGGTTTGCTAGTGAGACACACCCTGCCACCTGTGAGAGATGAGTGGCAGAATGTCTCCCCAAACCGCCACACGCCCCCACAGAAGAATCGCTTACAAATAGGCTGCAACGCAGCTCTGTATACTTTGGCCCAGGTCCCGCGTTCAAAAGGCCAGAAGTATTGCAAACTGTTTAGATTTTGTTTGCAGTGAGATTCGAATGACGTTCAAGTTCAAGGAAAGACACACATTTATCATTGCAATTTCAGTTCGTTCTTTACATTTCTGTATACAAGAGTCACATCCAGAATATATCCACTTAAAACATGTTAGCAGTGATGCTATTATCAGTTTTAATAAGAAGGGAGTAGTGTGTTTACTTGGTTGTATTAGAGGAACTGTGCCAAGCCCAGAGCTGTCGCATTGGCTGTGAGCTAAAAGAGCAATGGCACTTCAAACAGACTGATAAAATCGTTTCTTTTTTAATTTCCTTCCCCTGGAGGAAGGATGGGGACGCAACGGGACATGACCCTGAGCTATAACGGTAATATACACACATACAGGCACACACACACGCACACGCACACGCACACACACATATACACATGCACTCACACGCACACACTCACACACACGCACACATGCGCACACGCACACACACATATACACATGCACACACACTCACACACACACACACATACACACACTCACACATGCAAACACACATGTGCACACACACTCACACACGTGCACACACTCATATGTACCTACACACTCACACACGTACATGCACACACACACACATACACACACACATACACTCTCACACACACTCTCACGCACACACGCACATGCACACACACGCACACTCGTGCACGCACACACACACTCATGCAAACACATAAAGACGTACAGATGCGCACACACCCACTCGTGCAAACACAAAAACTTACAGATGCGTGCACACACACACACACACATACATAAAGACACACACACAAATGGACACGCATACAGAAACAGACAAACACAAACAGAAGCCCACACACACAGAAACACACACTCACAGAAACACACACACACAGAAACACACTCACAGAAAAGAGTACTGCAAAACTTCAGCTTTTTAGAACACAGAAATGATATTCCAAGCCGTGGACTAATGTGTAATGTGAGGTTATGTTAGATTTGACTTCTCTTGATAATGGCTAAATTAGCTACAAGAAATTAGCCATAGACTAAATATAAATTGGCAAGGCTGAACTGAAACCATGGGGCTATAACTGGATACATAGTGTCAGTGGACCTTACGAGGCTGACCCTTTTTTTCTTTTCTTTTCTCTTAAGTGCTACCCTGTGGGATGGTGAAAGATGGGCATTAGATGGGGATCACTCAACTCGCAGGGAAAAGGCTTGGCCTCTCCCAGTTTTGACATGCTCTGTTGAAAAGCAAATAATTATGGCAATTGACTGGATCCGAGTCGTGGCGAAGTGTAACCAATGGAAGGAGAGGTTTAAAAAGAACCCAGTGGTGGGAGAATACCTGCCAGCAGTTGCAATTAGAATTTTCCCACTCATTTCCATTCTAATTCAATTTACACTAATCTTTTACAGTAGAAATCCTAGTCTTCCCACTGTCTTGCCTTTGGTTTTGGAATAACATGCCCCTTTATTCTCTCAATGGTGATTCTACATTGGAAGTCTACATTAGAGCGAACTGTTGCCTATTCTTGGGTGAAACACTAATTTTGCCATCACTCTCGGTTATTCCAGTTGTTCCATCTTTTTAATTGAGGAAAGTGTCTTAGTTTTGTCGAAGCTGAGCATGTTATTTATTTTAGGCTATCAAGAAATCTAGTATCGTATGCAATTTTTTGGGGGGGGTTTTTTCCCTGGAAATATTTCTTTAGATATTGTTCTGCGTCTCTTAGCTAACCAAACGAAACACACAAGCTATACGTTAGTTTTGATTTCCTAATTGAATTAAACTCTCAAATTCAACCCTCCAGTGAACTCGTAAAGCAGAGCTCATGTACTCCGTACAGGCGCTGCAGGGTTTAATGGGGCCTTTTACTATCAGAGGTTTTTAGTCACGCTGTATATTTCGACTGAAGCAAGCCAGAATGCTTTGCAGCAGCGATTGCCAAAAAAAATAGGACATGTGTGCAGCCCTTTGAACTGGATACCCCACATCCTGCCTTTTGCCCAGCTAAAAGTGCAATGTTTTCGCTAGGCAGTGAATAAAATGGATTCAGGGTAGCGTTCACTTGCAAGGGACAGGATGGTCCTACACATGACGTCTTTTTGCAGCCCATTCAGCAGGTGAAGTGAGGGAATTGGGGAACTTTAATTGGATAAGAGCTGAAAGGGGTTACTTTGGGGCGGGGGGCTGCTCGTAATCAGTAGAAGGACATGAAGCACATTTTATCATGGATTGACCTTGGGAACCATTGGGATCACAACCGTTTCCATACAAAGTCCAAAATCAGAAGGGAAATATTTTACCAGAGGCTGATCTGAGTTGCATTCAACAACATTCTCTATGGCGTGTACAATGGAACGAAGATCTCTTTCAGGTAAACGGCCCAGGGAGAGGGATGTGGAGGGATTTTTATAGGGGTGGGTGGTCATGTGTTCCGGTCCAGCGTGGCTCACATAAAGCTAATGCGCTGAGGGAAGAAAATCATTTTCACAGCTACAGAAGACCTAACGGGCGCTCACAATACTCAGATACACTGCCGCTGCAATCCTTCATATGCCTCGAGACTGAATTAGATTTCATTAAGGGTTCTGAGATTTCACATTGACATTCAGGATGCTTATGGTCGAATGGTACTAAAGCCACATTTTTAAATGTACAACTGCTCTTTAGACCTCTTTAGAGTGTATAATACATTCCTGTGCCAGAGGTATGTGAAACAGAAATATTTCACATCCATTACAACTGATCGAATGGTGAATGGTTACCTCTAATCATTCATGAAAATTGTTGAAACATGGCCATTCGTGCGCGCTACCCTGGTTCAGCAGCGATGAGTCGATCGTGATCTCATTGCTAAGATATGAGGGTCAGCGTATGTATTTAGTTTTGCATGTTTTGGACCCCTGCAAGCAACGAAGCGTGCTTCAGGGGTTTTCAGAGGTTAACAGAAACCCCATGGAGATTAACAGGAGATGCTGGTTAGCAACGAGCTGAGAGAAACCCTGGCCAGTTCCACCCACACCAGCCTGGTTGGAGCTCTGTATATTACCGTTATAGTCATTTAAAAACGAAATATTCTGCACAAAATTGTGTCAGAATTTAGTATCTGACTTCCTTAAGGCTGAATGAGTCACATGTTGCGTTTCTGTTTCTGGTTCAGGATTGCCACCTGGAAAAACCTCACTTTAAGGAGTTCAAAATCTCCCTCAGAGAGGTTATTTCTCAAAGTGAACTTGTCCTTTCTCTTTTGAGTGACAAGACCCAACATCCTGGTCAAGGCCACCTACCGGTCTTTGTTCTGTCTGGGTGCCTCCTGGGAAGTTAATCCGAGTCGGCCTGAAAGGGGGCGTGAGGGGAAAACGCGGCTGGGTTTCCTGGGTAAGCTTGCCGTCACCTCGTCCGGAGAGGAACGTGTCAGGTTCCCCGCTGATGACCAGCGTTAATGGGGAGCAGATGTCAGCAGGCTCAGACAGGTACCTTCAATGGGAAGTGTTACCGGAGACGCGGCGAGCAGCACACCCTACAGACCTCCAGCCTGACGCACCCACCTTGCTGCGAGGATGTCTGTGGTCAGCCCCTTCAGACTCATTTTCCGTGGGGCTTCAAGGAAAAACATCCTTCTGAATTATTTCAGGTGGCGTACAACCGGAGTTGCGACTGATCTGCACTTCAAATCGTAGTAATAACTGAGGGTGGTACCTTCAGTCAGGTTCTGCTGTCCTTCATGCTTTATTCACTCTATAATGTGCCTTATATTGAACTTGCATCTTAACATAGCATAATGTTCTTCCACAGACTGTGTGGCAGTGATCCATTCAACACACACAAATGTAAATACACAGTAAATAGACAGCGGGCCAATATCAATTCTGGGGCAAGCCATCAATGGCCTAATAGAATAGGAGAGCTATGGTTTATTGTAGGTACAAATGGCCACTGGAATTAGCTTTTTCCAATGTCCCATTAAAAATAAAGCTATCGACCTCTTAACCGTAGTCGCCGCTGCTGTTGCTTTTGGCTGGGTGACACAACCATCTGAAAATGTTGAGCTGGGAGATGTGCTACTGTTGTAATTACTTCGTTGGGAAGCAGAAGTACATTTAGCTTTGGCGCAGGGCACAAGACCGTATGTCTTTTGGACACCACGCAGTGTTTTTCTCTGTTTAAAGGGGGTAACCGTACGCCCGAGCCCTGTAAGCTGGAGTTCGAGTACAGCTCCTGTCAGGAGCCATTTGTGACCGGGAGTGCAAAGTGTTAGTGCACAACGGTCACAGCGCCGCCCGGGTTTAGGGTGGGCTAAATCGGCAGGTCGTTCTCTCGGCTTATCGCTAACAAGTGCCTCCTGCTGGCTTCCCAGTAGCCTGAAGTGACGCGCCTCTCCTCCAATCAGTGCTGGCGGTGTGAGACATGCGGCCCGACGGTGACTAGGATTGGATGAGGCTAGTCGTACTTCCGGGACATCCCTGTGTCTGGACGATCGGAGTCGGATTGACGAGCCGAGATTCATTAGCATAAACGCCGATTCCAAATCGGGGGGAGAATCACAAAATTAGTTGGCGATTCCAAATTTAATTGGAAAAAAAAAACAGGTAGCGTTTTGTTTTTTATAAACACCCTGGAGGTCTAGGTAAGTTATGTCTGTTGAACGTTAAAAACAACATGCACCAGGCCCAAGACCAGACCAGACCGTAAACGATCGAAGTGACATGCTGAGGTGATTTATCAGTTCTGCTTGAGTTACAGTGGCCTCTCCCTCACCTCTGGCTTGCCCTCTGCTCACTCTTGGGTGAGAGAGGGGCTGAACTACCTCAGATGAGGAGGAGAAGGTGTGGTTTAGTGGTGAGATGGTGGGTGGGAGGGGTGCGGCACAGGGCCCTGTGTTTTTCTGGCATGCCGTTTGGCTGCGGTAGGCCCCAGTCCATTCACAGGAAAAACACAGGCCACCTCCAGTGGGGAAAAGAAACCAAAGGAAGTAGAGACATTGTGCGTTGATGCATCCACTCAGAAATGCTGACTGGTCCCTTTCTCTTTGTGTCAGACACTTTCTCTGTCGGATTTGCCTTTGTGCCAGACACTTTCTCTGTCAGCTTTGCCTTTGTGCCAGACACTTTCTCTGTCGGCGCTCTTCCAGGGTAAAATCTGCAGCAGTTTTTTTGGGTGTTCACAGTTTGTTTGGGTTTCTCGTCTCAGAATTGGAGACGTGTTTACGTATGTCTGTCTGTGGGCAGATTGGTAGGTCAAATGAGAAGGTATTTAAGGCGGTTTACGCGCTTTTTAATTAAAAACCTGATGCTTCGCTCACGAATGTCTTTAAAGCGTGGAAGAAATGCAGACATGCTTTTACAGGGAGAAGGGAGATCCTTCAGAAGGAAATGTTATTCCCAAATCCATCGGTCTTTGGGTGATGTCTGTAGAACTTTTCTCAACTGAACACCACCTGGGCATGTATCTCTCGAGCACCATCACGTAGTTCACAGAGCCACCACCCTGATTGGTTGTAGCACACGATTTCTGTTGTTCAATCCCTCTTTATGAATCCACACCGGCGAGGTGTGAATTTGAGTTTTTCTTTGAGGTGAATGATCAACGACTAAAGCTCACATTGAAATCAATCACAAAACACTGAAAGAACAGCTGATGTCTGAAGTTGTGACTCTGATATACGGGTAGATATTACAGGATTTGTCTTTGAAACTTGCTTGTATCGTTTCACGTGGAATTGCAAATATCTGGAAAAAAAGGGGGATGAGTCTACTACATGAAAGGGTCTTCAGGGTTTTGATAAATGGAGCTTAATGTAACCGATGATCTGAACTGATGGAGGTTTGCTGGTTCGCCTTTGATAAAAATGTTTGCTAATTGAGTTCTCTGTTAGATGCGCACGTAGTGTAACGCCACGTTATATAATCCCCTTTATTCTGAAACTGTAATTTCGGCATTCATTTGCTACTTGTATAGAAGTTGAATTGGAATAATTACGGTCGGTTTTTTATGGGACCACATATGAGATCTTACTCCCAAACCACTCTCCCCCGTCTTGTCCTCTCATCTTCTCCCTCTTTCACCCCACCCTTCCTCCATCTCTCCAATACAAGCGGTATTCTCGTTCCTTTCAGAGCCCATTTCAGGTTTGTTTTTCAGGACGAGTCAATGGGTGGCCAGAATTACTCACTAACTTTTAATGAGGTACCCTCTGAGCCCTCCATCTTCCGTTCCGCTGACTGGGTCCGAGTTCCCTGTAGACTCAGTATGCGAAATCCAATTAAACTCCAGGGTGGAGCAAGTCAGCAGTTTTAATAAGGAGAATATATTATTTTAACGGCAATAAAGGTTCAGTGGGAGCTGAATGTACCCAGTCAATATAAGGTATCAATTGTCTCGCAATGGTTAGCTTACTAAGAAGGCACCACAGGTAACGGAAGAGATCAAGTTGCCTCCAACCCTTCTATGCCCTGGACCAGGCCTGCAAGCTGCAACCTCCTTCTCTACTTTTGACTTGAGTTTTTTTTGTTTTTGGGGAGAAATAGCTGAGAAGTTATGGGTCATGGCAGCAGTAGAAGTATTCTTGATGGGTCTCATTCATCAGGACGAAAGGTCTGCTTGTGCAGAAAATGGGACCTCACAAGGACCTCTGGTACCGAGTTGTCAGGTTTTACCAGTGCTGATATCTGACCTTAAGTTTGGTATTCATTTCCTAGCCATGGGAGGCATTTCATTTGTAGGTTAATCAGGGTGACATTAAACTATGAGGTAATCCCCAAAGAGTATGCCACTGAATACTGGCGTATGCAAATATATATATATATGTCTGTCTGTGTGTGTCATTGGGGTTTGTTTTGGGATGCCATTACCACCACCAAAGCTACTACCTGGGGAGGGGAGTGGGGCAGCTGCCTACTGCTGTGGGGGTCGGGTCGTGGGCTTAGGGTCGTGGGTTAGGGTCGCAGGGGTCGGGCTGCGGGGGTCGGGTTGTGGGGCTCAGGCCATGGGTTAGGGTTGCGGGGGTCGGGCTGTGGTGGTCGGGTCGTGGGTTATGGTCGCGGGGTAGGGTCGTGGGGGCCGGGCCGTGGGGGTCGGGTTTCGGGGGTCTGGTTAGGGTTAGGGTCGCGGGGGTCGTCTTGTAGGTTGCCTGCAGACGCAGCCCCTTCCCCTCACACGTAAAAAAAAAAGGACAGGAAACCAAAACAGAACGGAGGGGACCGCTTTACGACGTTCAACGTTAAGCTGCAAAGTGTTCTTGTTTAGCTACGCGTTTCGGTCGGTTGACCGTCGGAAACCACATGACTGACCAAGCAGCACATTTCAGTAGCTGAAGCTCCGCTGGACCGTTATGTGATCCGCAGCGTTGATGTTGTATTTCAAGGGCGGAGACCCGACACACCGGTTAAGTGCTTTATAGCGTCCTGTCTTCCCGGTAACAGTGCTGCAGTGTGCTGCATGCCAGCTGATATTTTAAACAGGACCGGACGTGTCACCCCTGGAAACGGGCCTCGCTGCAGCCCGGCCACTCAGAGCTCAGGCCCTCGCCATACATCACTGGCTTCGCTTCCTTATTATGGGAGGTTGTATTGGATTACATGTATAAAACCTGAAAGGATCAGTGCTGGAACAATGACCTCATGGGGGAGTGACGGAATACCACAGCGACTCCCTCCCTTGTAAATTCCGTCTGTCCAGGCGAAGGCAGCCTTCTAAAGCCCGGCATTGACGACGCCTTGCAGGGCACTCTGATCATTTAGCTTGCTTAGGGGAGGTTTGTCCTGGCCTTTTGGGGAGGTTTGTCCTGGCCTTTTGGGGAGGTTTTGTTAGAGATGAGATACAAAACGGCCCATCTTGGTTTTGTTGGCTTTGCCTTTGAAACACAGGTACCCCCTCGCGGAACCTGTTGATGATTTATTATATGAATTAAATGTGCAAAAAAGTATGTGTGTGTGTGTGTGTGTGTGTGTGTGTGTGTGTGTGTGTGAAATCAATTACAAAACTTTATTTAACTTTTGTTTATGAAAAGTCATCAAAGTCTCATTGAAGCAACTGCAACATAAAAATTGGAATTTAAAAACGTTTTCCAACGGCATCACTGAAGAGTCTCAGTGTTCCACTATGTTTGTGCGTTTCACTGGAACAACCGTCGGGGGGCTCGCTGCAGTATATAATAATATTTTTTGGCACAACAGTGAATCGGTGTCCTGCCCCTTTTAAGACGGGCCAACCTGACATTCAGTCTCAGCCTGCTGATTGCCAATGTTCCTCAGCTGAATAATTGGTACAGCTGGAAGCTAGGGTATATTCAGAAACCGAATAAAAGGCTTCGGGTTTCTTTTGCCTGGACCAGCACCAGAGGGGAACCAGTGGATTGTGTAGTAGTGAGTGTTTTTGGATTCTGACCCATTTTTTGACTGCACCGTCCTCATTTGGATTCCCATATTGTAGCCCTCGTGAGATTGGCTGCTTCTCTTTTGATTCCTACGCCTGGCCCAAATTTAAACATTGAACAACTGATGGACACTCACCAGAAGTGGGGCGGGGAGTCCTAGCCCCTCCACCTTCGCCCACCAACAGGCATGTTTAATTCTGCATTTGACAGCCCACCTCAGACACCCCAAAAGCACGATATCTAATTAGCGAAGGTTTAAAGTAACAACCGTGTAAGTAAGTAAGTTGACAGTGGTCCGGCAAAGGGTCGGTGTCATCCAGTGAGCGTGTTGGCACCACAATGTCGAAACCATACGGGGAGGCTCGTTCAGCAGTATATCTTGGAAGCACGAGCCCCAACGCTGACCCAACGCTGACCCAACGCTGACCCAAC
>JAOYSI010009257.1:0-11009 GCA_025775065.1 Hiodon alosoides | reverse complement strand
TCCCCCTTCCCCCCGAAATGACCAGCTGCTTTCTTCACCCACCACACTAGGCTCTCATAAAGTTTTCAGAAAGGCAGCCTTAGGTTCAAGTCAGATTTAAGGATTACTGGATTCATGCTTTGTTGCCCAGCTGGAAAGAACACTGTTGTTCTCAGTGTGGCCCCTTTGAGAAGTCTTTAACTTCTAACAGCACAGAGAAGAAGCAAATTCCTGCGAGACCAAGCCTGGTCAGCCCACCCTTAAGAAGCAGTTAGTGAGTGGGCAGCCTGGCAGCCCCTCCCTCCCATGTTCGACCCCCAAACTGCAGTAATGTCAAGCCCAGTCCCAGTTGTCTCGCTGTGATCTGAGCAAAGCGTGCTTCAGAGCAGCTAAATAGACTGAAGTGACTCCTCATCTGGACAGGCCTCCTCCATGCGCCCTGCCGCGTTTCGGAGAAAAGCCCCACATGGCGGATTGCAACATTTTGGCCGCTCGGTTCCAAGCCTCTTTCGCCGTGCGCCGGCTTCAGAGCAACATCCCGCCCTTTGGAAAATGCATAAAATGCACTGACCGGACAGGGTGTGTTCTCTCTTAAATATTTTTGTTTATGTGTCTGGAGTATGCAAGTGTGTATTTGTGTGTGGTTTGCTGAGCAACCAGATGGGGTAGAACATGCTGCACTTCCACTCTGGTTTTCCTGCCAGTAGTTTTTTCATGGAAAACCATACAGCCCAGGAGACACGTCCTCCCTGTGCAGCAGCTGCCTCCACACAAATGAAACTCAAGTGCGTTTGTTGTGTGTTTGCATAAAACATTTGCCTTCCCTCTTTATTCAAAGCGCAGGCTTGGTGTAGTCAAATTTTGGAAACATGCGCCATCCCCCCACCGAGAAAGCCCCTTTCTTTAATGTGAGGGAACAATGCTTCTAATTAGATATTCTAGTTTGTAATAGGATATTTTTGGCTGTCAGATCATATTATGCCGTGGCGTAGATGAAAGGGACTTTATTTGGAGGAAAGTTCCGCTCGATTGACACAAGCGGGGGAGTGGTGGGACAATGGTCAAACCAGCCTTTTGCTGGTCAAAGGCCACCAACCTATTGGCCCTTTCACCTGAAGTCTCTGGTAATGTGAGAATGTTTAAGATGCCCATCTGATCCGCGTCTGCGCGCGCGTCCCTGTATGTGCACGCTTTTTCTTCGGTGCTCGGTGCACATGTTTTCCTGGAGGAATTGACATCCTGCAGGCAGCTGGGTGCATTCGTGACCTGACTGTCAGGTACTTCAGCTGTGTGTCTGCATGTGTCTTTGGCAGGATGTGGGTAGCAGTATGTTTTTTTTTTTTTTTTTTCTCCTTCAGTGTACTCCACAACAGGTTTGCAAGACCGTGAGTAACTGCCCTGGGCTGCTTAACCAGATGGGTCTCTATCAGTGTCGGCGCATGATGGGGTCATCCAAAGACCAATGGAAAATGGAACGCTTCGAGTGTATTGTGTTTTTGAAAACTGATTTTTGCTCCCCAAACAAAAGCTTTTATTGAATGAGTGGCTCAGCACCTGGTTAAGTAATTACAAAAATGCGAGCATGTGCATGCTTCGGAATATTACGTGCGTAGAAATAAACATTTTCCACAATAAGGGCACACCTGTTTGCCATCGGCCACAAATTAGCATTTTAGTCATTGTTAACCTTTTGTCTTCTGTGTCACTGTTGCTAAAGTGGGACTCTTAATGGGAACGTCATTTTTCTGCAGGAGAAGGTGGCATGGCACCAGCTCTGTCAGCGGAGAGGTGTTGGCTACCGTCACAAAGGTCTTCTTCAGGAGTGATGAATCCAGAGCTAACTAAGGCATTTGAGACTAGTGCTTTGAGCAGCAGTTAACCCAGTCTGACCCGCGCTCTGCACGGTTTCAACAGTCTTATTCACAAAAGACACTTGTGTCTCCCTGTGAAAGTGGGCTGTTTCCCCCTTATCGGAGACTATTAGTTTTGCATGGCTCACAATACTGTCAGCTACCGTTTTGTATTGGACGGACTACATTTGTTCCTCACGCACTTGGTATCTTGGAGAATTCCAAATGATGCATTTTATTTCCACTCCCAAATTATACATTTTTTCTGGGACCTGATAAGTGGTAGGCTCTGTTTGCCACACCAGGCCACTGACATTTTTTGTACAGTGCAGGGACAGCTCTGTGTTCGTTGATTTTTGTTACTAATCTAGCCCCGCTGGTGATTTCATTCAACCGAAATTGTATAGCCCAAAATACCAACCGAGTCAGACAATTCAGAGAGCAATGGCTGTTCTGTTGTTGCCCGCTATTAAGTTGCACAAAAGTCAAAGAAAGCCTTCTCAACCCTACATTGTATGGGTGCTACTGTCCCTGTAGCTACTGTCCTTTTAATAAGAACAAAAGATCAGGTTTGCACCCCCCCCCCCCTTTTCATTGTTGGAGTAATTGTTGTGAAATGAAGGGGGTAGAATGACCAATCCCACCATGGAATGGGACTGGCCACACAACACCTGCCATTGTTCTAGGACTTAGCCTGGTGTTGCTTCAGGGCAGGCCATATGCACTCATTTCTACTCCTCCAACATGTCCCATTTCCTGAATTTCTGATTAGCCCTTCACCGCCACTCCGTTTCACAAATGACCGCCTGTCTGTCTCAATTTCCTCCTCGCCCGCTGACAATCTGTGTCTTGTTTTTTTTTTCAAATTTTTGCCTGGGTTCCTATTTGGTGTTGTGGTGGGGAAACGGCAGTGAGTGGCGTTGTTAAACACGGCTAGTGCGCTTTTGCGTCGAAGGCTGCTAATCAAGGGCTCGATGTGATACAATTTACCGCCGATGCTCTTTCCTTACCTTCTAGCTACCTACGTAGCGCTGCTTTGTGGCTACTGTTTTTTCACTAGATTCCGAGCTCCTAAAAATAGAGCATTTCCTATAGAATTGGAAAAATCACATCCATTTAGTATGTTGCGCTCCCCCAAGTTCAACACACACACTAATTCTTCCTCGCCCAGACAGACAATATTTAATCAAGGCAATTAATTCCCTGCCTGCAAGTCTCAAAGAAAATCAGTAAAACAAATCTTTCTCTGTTCACACTTATTAGCTCTCCCAGTTTTGAAGGGCATTGCCATAAAACCTTTTTTTTTTTTTTGGGTCTGCACTGAAACAAGATTGGAATTGATTGGTGCAGGGCATGTAATAATAAAAACCTAACTCCCAACTAATGACGGAAAGAGCAGATGCACTGTTGTCCCTCGAGCCACAACAGGATCAAAGGTAGGAATCTGAATGACGGGTGTGAAATGTACTCGCAATGTTGCCTCCAAAGCACTAAGGGTAGTGTCTTAGCTCTAGTAGTCACACGCCCAAAGTTGGGGCCCTTTTTATTTGGTTATTTTAGAAGGCCATGTGGCTGGCTGTCTAACAGTGGTTAGGCCTTCGAATGTGCTGATCCGGCTTCCGCACTAGAATTGCTCGTTCCCCAAGGTTTCCATATTAAATACTCACTTTGGGCACACACACACACACACACACACACACACACACACACACAAACAACTCGCACGATAACAAACACAGGCATGCAGACACACACGGACGCATCAGTTTGTCTTCTAAAACCAAATTAGCATGAACTCTGAGAAATAATAGGGTTTTTAATTGCACGTCTTCGCCCTGATTTGCTCAGTAGGTGCGGTTTTTACTGGGAAGCCGCGAGGCTTGTGGCACTTGTGTCATCCCTAGCGTTGGAGCACTTCCAAAGGTTGAAAATCAATGGCACTTCTAGTCCCCCCCCCCTTTGGTGCATTGCTGTTTGATACTTTCTGATTGAGTTTATCTGTAATGCAGTTAGGACTGCATACCCAGGCGCTTTATTTTAGGAGTCAAGGGAAAGAGGGGAGCAAGGAACCCAGCTCATGGGAGGTTGGATTGGCAAGAGCCCCGGTTTTATTTAATTGTCACCATTCTCCTCCGTACCGACAGCTCCCTCTGCAAGCCAGGGGCAATATTCCTCCCTCCCCCATGCTCAACATGCCAGCCACTGTATCACATGCCCCAGGACTCCCCTTGCCTTTTTAAAAAGACTTTTGTGGTTATTTTTTGTTTGGACGGTGCAGGGAATCTACGTGACACGGCAGAGTAAGGCTTTGACATAAAATCTCTCCTGGAAGTCACCGTCTGTTTTGGTCGCATCCTTATTTCAGACCATTCCACCATGACTGTACTCAAAGGGATACAACAAAGTGCAGCATCGGGCCACGCTTAATGTAATCATCTATAAATACACCCTGAAACGTCAATTCGGCTGTAAGAGCTTGCTGTGACCGCACCAGCAGTGCCAAAGTCTCGGTAAGGTCACGGCCTGAGCTCAGAAGTGGCCGTTGGTGTGTCGTGACCAAGAACGCAGGGCTGAGCCACAGTTGCTAAGCTTGAAAGCGGAGGCCTCCAGACGGGGCTAACGGGGCCCCATTTGGCTTTAATTGCTTAACAAATGCAAAAGAATGCCTGAGGAAACTAAAGGGATGGGGCCAATCAAATGCTTCAGCGAAAGTCAGCCAAAGGTGGGATTGAACAGACAATGGGGGGGGGGGGGGACCAAATCACATTACAGTGACAGGATCGTGTTTATGCAAAAAGAAGCCCAAATGGCCCCTTTCTCAAAGCTGTTTGCATTGTTTTGAGTGTAGAACAGAGCTACACTGGGAGGGTAGCCACCCAGTAACCAGCAACCCCTACCCCCCACAACAAGTCTTTCTTACCTGACTGAGATTCCAGGCTTGGGGAGTTTGGGTCCAGATCGTATTGAAATACTGTTGTATCACAAGGAACCAGAAGGAAAATGGGGCTTTTCAGCTTGCAGCTGCTTAAATATTCATAATACTGCAAACCTGGACCATCTGTTTTTGAACATCCTTACTACTTCTTCATAAATAAGTAAAATATATTTGTTTCAGTATACATGCATTACATACACAATGTTATTTAGTCATGGAGTACAGATAATAAATGTGGTACCTTAAACATTCACGCTTTTGCGTCTGTTCGGTGCACGCACGTTAGGAGCAAGTCTTTTATGGCTGGCATTTTTGCTTTGACTGTGCCGAATGTGACGGGTTGTTTAGAGAGCCGGGAGAGTAAATGGGAGAAAGTCTCTGCTGTTTGTTTGGTCTGCTTTGGTGTCGTCCTCCCCCTTCGCGGGATAAGTGCGGCTCGCACAAAATGGCCCTGTGCATCCCACAATCGAGTGCAGAATTAAACCCCAGTAACTCTGTTGTGGGAGGTTTTAATTATATAATTAGATCTGTCGATCGCCAGACAACGTAGAACCAGCTGTCGATCACAGGAGGCTTCCAGAGTCTTCGGAAGACTTTTATATTGCCTCAGGAAGGACTGGAATAATTGAGGGCGTCCTTATCTTTGGGACATACATTGTCATTGTTTAGGAAATGCGCCCTGGGGATCCAGATTTAATTAAACTGCTTTCAAATTACAAATGGCGCGACAAATAGTGTAACTCCCTTGCACTGATTTGTTTTCCTCCCTTAAAAATATATATTAGTTTGTTCTCTTACTCTTCTCAATTTCGAATTTGCACACAAAAACCAAGAGCAGTGTGTCTCAGGCCATGAGGTTGCCCTACACACGTCTTTTGTTATATTTCCCTCTGAAGGGAAACTTTTAGCGGGGTGGTGGAGTTTGACCCAGTGGCTAGCCTGAACGCTGCCTATGGACTTGAGTGGAGCTTTGCCACTGTCAGTGTAACACAAACTGCCCTGTTCGGCCGAGGGGGCCGTGATTGCGGTAGTGTCCACCACTCCTCCACCACCAGATAGACACAGATGGTCGAGGATCACTGTATTATGAATATTTAAGTGACTGCAAGCGGTGCTCAATTAGCCTGCTACCCACTGTGTCACGTTTGGGCTTGGGGTCCCGATGCGTTTTTTTTATTTGATTTAAAAAAAAAAAAAAAAAAAAAAAGGCTGTTAATTATTTTTGGACCTTTCCCCCCTTCAAGAAGCTTTGCCCCCAATTTAAGCCGCCTCTATGGGCATTACAAGCGAGGCACGCCATGTAGCTTTTGAGCACAGTGTCACAGGCACAGTTACTTATGTTGGATAATACAAGACTTCTATTGGTTACTCTGTCTCATACACTGTTAATTACTGTCAACCCATTTCTTTAATCAAAGCTTGTTCAAAATTCTGATTTGAAGTTTGTTTTTCAGGTGCATATTCTATTCAGTGTTAAATGTGACTATTTTAACAAACATTCTAAGGAACCGAATAGTCATTTTGTATAAATTTCTCTAAAAGAAAACAAACTAGATATGCATATAAAGCTGAATGTAAATAAAACACTTGAATGCCTGTTAGTGTTGATTACAGCTTTTATTTTGGTTAACATCTATGTTTTTTTGTTTAGCGTCTAAGCAATTAGCAGAATATGTGTATATGCAAAGCATCCAGTTTTGTTTCAAGTGTCTCGCTCTGAGCTCCATAAGAACTGATTTTTGCCTGTCCTCCACTGAACTCCACCGCTTTTTGATTAAGCGGGAGGTAACCCAGATGTCAGGATGAGAGACGGAAGGGGTACCCGGCTTGGGTCTCACATTCTGAGAGTATCGTACAGTTTACCACGCCGCATGCATGCATGGGTATAATCCCTCTCGTGAAACAGCCAACGAGCTGACCCGCGTTACACGAGACCGTTGCAACCGAGCCAGACACGGCAGACATAGTCTGATCCGCTCTGAGCATTTTCTCAGAAGTGGATCTTTTGTTGTGGCTAGGAGGATGTGAGGGGGAGGAGGGGAGCCCTCCCTGCCCAGCCCGTCCCCACCCCACCCTATCCCACTGCACCCCCACCCTTACCGAGCATGCTGCTCTCAGTCATTGAGCCAGCAGTTTACCCAGGGCCGGATCAGTTGTCTCGCTGTAACGTGCTCTGCTCTTCAGCCCCTCCAGGAACAGTGGATCCAGCCATCACAAGAGATGTGCTGTGGAGGGGGAGGGGCGGTTGGCCTGATCATTCTGACCCAGTTTCCACATGGATCGAGGGGATGGGTGTCTACACGCGGCAGGCCTGCCCACTCATGTTAAGGCGCAGCAGCCAGTATCAGCTTGGCTGGGCTTCTGAAAGATTTCAGGACATTAATTTTTTGCTGATCTTTGAATGCTTTGCAGCATTTCAACCTAACAACCATGATGAGGTGGGGGGGGGGAAAAAACACAAATGCGTTTGACTTAAATATGTTCCTTGTAATGCACTGGGGCATGTTTGATGCACTGCATATCTGAGCACAATATAATGATATAACGTTGGCCTTCCACAGCTGAAAAACATGTAGATTAGAGGATTTTAGTAGCACCATGTTTCCCCCCCACACGGCATGAAGCATATGTTCAAACAAAATTCTAAGCAGAGCTGAGATGTATGATTTGAAAAATCCATGAGTTGGTTTGAAATTCATCACCCGGAACTGAAAGTTGAAGGTGCTCTATGACTCTGAGGATTGCACACAATAGCCATCTATGCACTGGTCTTTATTACCAGAACTCAACACAAACCATGCAAAGTAACAGTTCTCATACAGGTCATTGACTGAATAAGCCTGAAACTGTGGATGGGTAGAGCTAACGTGGTGAGGTGAGCTGCCTTTGCCAACGGTTTGCCAAATGTCTTGGGGTTGGACCCTGGACGTTAAGTGCAGATTTTATTCTCTGGGTTGCAATTGCAAGCACATGCTTCCTGGAGGTAGTCGCGCCTCCCGCATAGTGGCACGGGTGTCAGTAAAGGTGTCTTCGGGAAAATCCAATGAGGGGCAATCCACTCTGTTTAATCGTCAACCTCTAAACATGAGTTGGGCAAGACGCACAACTTCAGAGAGGTCAATGTGCACATTTTATTGTTTTCAAGAATTTATTTTGTTTGCTACTTATCTTGCATAGCAGTGAACTTGGAAGTGGTGCTGTTAAAAATCTGTTGTACATGGGGGTCTCGGGCACTTCTTGCTTTCTTGCGTTTGCAAACCTTTCTAAAAGCCTTTTTTTTTTTTTTTTAAACGCAATGCTTTATTGAAACAGCTCAATATGGGCCATACTGGTTGACCACAGGTCAATGGGAAACCAATGAATTTGGCCCCATCCTTGTCCATGTCCTTATGCATTAGGCTGTCCATGTTGACCCACAGCTTCTCTGTGATCTAATCAGTGGGATTTGCAATGAGCACGGCATTCTGGGGGATGGGGGGGGCATGGCGTCGCATAACCCCCCCCCCCTTCGTCTCGGGCAGCATTGTGTCTCGTCTTCTTACTACTAAACTGACCTGAGAGAATGTGAGCTGGTGTCCGACGTGGTGACTCTCTTCCCCTGCTTCAGCGAGCATTCATCCGTACAGTCCCCGTTTTGGCCAACGAGGCTCTGCTGTTAAGCCAGCCCTGGGAGTCAAGGCATGGATCGAACTGTACACCTAGCATTTAAAACTAAGCCAGTCCTTTGTATTAACGGCAAAAAATGACATTTCATATTAAATATTCATCTGCTTTTCAGGGCACATTTTAATCTTGTGGCTGGGAGGGTGTGTTATTGTGGGGTGGCCTTCTTTTCAGTCTGTCTCTTTCTAATAAGCGCACACAATATAAATATCAATAGCTCCGTCTCTCCATGCCTCCTGGCTCTCTATTTCAATATGGTATCGTAATGACGGGCCTCCGTTTCCCTGCAGTAGCTGGGCTGATATGGCCCATTAGGCAGTAGGAGCCATTTGGTTCTTTCAGGCAGCTGAATGAACAGATGACTGCCATGAAAGGGGTGGATGGTAGGAGTGGAAGGGGGGGATTGGGGGCAAAAAAAAAAAAAACCAAGGGTGGGAGTAGCCAATTTTAAAGCGGAATGGAAACGTAAACCAACCGCTCGCCTCCTTCTGACATGGGGGGGGGGCAAGCCCCGTAGCCTACCACCCCTCCCCTGATATCCCACATGGTGAAGACCACAAGAGAGCGGCCCTCTATGAGCCCCTTCCCACCCCAACCCATTACCTGATTAATGTGTATAGCCGTGGCACCGGGCTTTCAGTCCCCCGACCCCCTTTAAGTGCCGCCCCAGCCTCTGATGCCGTCTTGTTCCTGGTCTCTTTCAGACGGTGAAAATACAGGGGTGAAATGGGAGGTCCAACCAAATGCAGTATGGAGAGGGGGAGAGCCATGTAGATCACACGGCGCGCCTCAGGCACCGCGTCCGGTCCTCGTTGCTTTCTGCGTGCTGAGGGCAAGGTTACTGTTTGCAGATCAGATTTTTGAGGGCTGGCTCGCTGCACTCTGGCAGAATGTTCCCAGCTTTCTCAGAACGGCCCTCCCCCTTCGGTCGCAGTAAGGACAGCCTGTGGAATCCACATAACTGGGTTTTGGTATCTAATTTGGGAAGTTTTGACCAGTGTCCATTCGGATTGCATTCCTCAATCAGCCGTTGACTAGGCGTGGCCTCCTCAGTATAGGGTTTGGAGAGAAGCCTTCTGTTATCCCTTAACGGCGAGACCCCATTTCTCATGTCGGATGATGGGTCCTATGATGAACTATCAGTAAGGTGAACTCTGTGGTGGTGGATGCTATCACTTACGCCGACAGCAATTACTTAGGCAAACCATTGTTTCAGAGGTTTGGGTGCTTTTCTTCCGCTTGCCCACGTGGTGCGCTGTCGACAGACTGCGTCTCCATTACCGCCGCCACATGCTCCGCCTGGTCACAGAGCACCACTTTCAGCTCGGGTTCAGGCCTCCTCCTGGGATCATCTGGGTTGTGGTGACAGGAAAGCTATAACCGTCCTGGCCCCAGAAAGTTACATGCTATACTAGAAGCACGCTGGCAACTGTAGCCGCATGTACCCTGACACTATTGCTCAGCATCGAAACATCAATGACCATGGACTGGTCAGACTGGAAACCGGAGAGCTACAAGGGCACGGGCCATTGCTTGTGTGTGTATTTAAACGGTCTCATAGCAGTAAATATGGATTCTCTCGCGCACGCAGAGAGAGCAGATCTGTGCTCTCACATGGTCCACTGGCATGGGGAGGCTGTACTGCTCTCAGGTCTGTAAGTGAAACCCAGGAAAGGCTTGTGTGATCACCAGAGGGGCGAGCCACGCTCTATGAATGGGGGAGGATTCTGGTACTTGTCACGCTGTAACAGGATCAGCGGGCACTCCAACGTGGACGGCATGGGCCAGTGCCGTTGTGGCTGGCTGAATGAGACTGCCGACCCAGCCTACATTTAATCCTTCCGATGAAAAGTGCAGACAGACAGACAGACAGATTTTGTGGCTTCAGGCTCAAGCCGGCTCATCTTTAGTGAGCACAGGGACATGAGCTTGGAGGCCATTTAATCGATTATTGGTCATATACCGGTGTCGATGCTTTGAAATGAATAACCGTAGATAATAACTTTGAAGATAGCTGTCAGTAAATACTAAAACTTTTCTTTTAGTGTAGAATCTGCTGTTTATTATTTTTAATTTCCTCTATCCCAGGCAAGTGTGTGTGTGTGTGTGTGTGTGTGTGTGTGTAGAAAATGTAAAGAAATTATATTTCGGGTTAGTCTTCCTCTTGAAGATTTTAACTTGCGTAATACTGATCTTTTTTTTCCTGCTGCCCTTCAGTTGTACATTAGCACTCTTTAGTATGTGTGAAATTGGTTCTGTGGTGGTAGGCGGAGAGACCATCAACGTAGTTGTAAAAGAAGGGGGCCAGCCTTTGAGGAGAGAGGAAAGGAGGCGGGGCCAGTTCTTGAGGAGAGGGGGAAAGAGGCGGGGCCGGTCGGATCCAGATTATTTTCAAGTGGGAGGCACAGGGGGGAGAACATCAGTTAAATTGGGAGGGCCACCCAAATGTCACTATTTGAAGCGAACAATGATTGACATCACTAAGAGCCAATGAAAATTGGCCACCTTGTGTGGGGGGGGGGGGGGGGGGGGGGGGGGGGGGGGGGGGGGGGGGGGGGGGGGGGGGGGGGGGGGGGGGGGGG